>PVHP010006371.1:0-60795 GCA_004024765.1 Zapus hudsonius | reverse complement strand
AAAAAAAATAAAAAAAAAAAAACAAAACAAAAAAACAAAAAGGGTCTCCTATAACCCAGACTGACCTAGCCTTGAACTTGTTTTGTAGCCAAGGAGGACCTTGAACTTCTCCTCCTGCCTCCACCTCCCCGTGCTACAATTGTTGACATGCACCACCATGCCTGTTATATGTGGTACCAGGGATGCACTCTTCCAACTGAGCTACACCTGGCCCTCCATGGTGGGCTTTTGGGGGGAACAGTATGCATATGTGGCGTGTGTGTAGACCAAGGTTGACATCCAGTGTCTGCCTCAATCAACCGCTCTCCATCTTTACCTTATTAACCGAGGCAGGGTTTCTCACTTGAGCTTGGAGCCCAGAGATTTGGCTGGTCTAGCTATTCAGCTTGCCCTGGGGGGGGGGGTCCCCTGTCTCGTCGCCTTTGGTGCTGGGATTACAGGTGGCTGCCTCGCCCACCTGGAATTAACATGGACAGTAAGAATCTAAGCTTTGCCCCTCATGCTTGTGTGCCAAGAGTTGCACCAACTGAGCCATCTCCCGAGTCTCCAAGGTGGGTCTTTGACTCTGGTTAGCTTCACCAGAGCTCCCAGCAAGCCTGGCAGTCAGTCAGACTCCAGCCTCACTCCTACCCACGTTACCCATGAGCTCTGGAAGTATCAGTGTTTCACCCTGCTAATTGATCTGAGCATTACAGCTCCAGCCTGTCCCTGGGGTGGGGGACAGTGTTCTATATCAATAATGATTGGAATTATGAATGAGGGGACACTCCTCCTCCATTATGGGCTGGGGGGCCATTGCTCAGCACACCACACATCACATCACCCACTACAGCATCCTTTACAGAGGAGGAACCGAGCCAGGAACACAGCGCATGCAAACTCAAGGCCACGCTGTCCACAGCTGTAGCTGAGTCGGAGGGTCTCCCTCATAGTAAGTTCTTGACTTACCGCACAGGAGCAGCAAGGGCTCTGAAGAGGTGCACAGACCCAGAAGGTCCCTTGGTGACTGAGGTAGCCACCTGCTGTGACAGTCTAGCTGTCTAATGGCACCCATAGCCAGGCTCCCGACACCCCTCCCTGCCTTCCAGCTACTCAAACATGCTCATGGCAGCTCCTGGGGCTGGCACTTGAGTTCCAGCATCCACTCCCTGAGCCAAGCCTGCTGGCTCTGCCAGGCGCACCCGCCATCGGACCTTGTCACCCCTCCTGTCTGTGCAGGACCCTCTCCCCACTGTTTCCTGCTGGGTGACAATTATTCCTGGGGTACAACCAGCACCCTCTTTCCTCAACCCAATCACACTAGTTCTGTAGTCACAGGACCCCCACTGTCCCCAGACCCACCAGGTGGCTGGCATCCGGAGCCCCGCTCTTTGCCATGCATAGAATGCTGATCCAGCATCCACAAGGCTGGGTCTCGTGTCCCTTGGGTTACTCAAAAGAGACTGCTTTGTGGTTAAGGTGCTTGCCTGCAAAGCCTAAGAACCAGGGTTCAATTCCCCAGTACCCATGTAAAGCCAGATACACAAAGTGGCACATGTGTCTGGAGTTTGTTTGTAGTGGCTGGGAGGCTCTGGCGTGCCCATTCTCTTTCTTCTCTCTTCTCTCTCTGTTGGCAAATAAATAACTAAAAAGAAAAGATTCATTTCTCAGTGACACCACCCCAAGTCACTGAGTCACTATTCCTCTTGACACATGGGCACATGCATTCTGCCTGCAGCCCGCCCTGCCCTAGAACAGTAGTGCCTGAGACCCAGGGTTGCCTGGAACAGTGAGGGCACCTAGTAGGTGCTCAGGCAGTATTTCTTGATCACATGGATCTTGGAGGTTGCATGCTGAACAAGCCTTTTGACTATCGTTCCCAGAGGGCAGAAGGGAGGCCAGGGTACCTGGTGGCAGGAGCTCAGTCTCTCAGTCTCTGGGGACATAGGCTGGCTCTATCCAGGGAGACCACACCCTGCAATGACACCCCAAAGGCTGAACTGGGAAGAAGCCAGCAGGCTTCCATCTCCTCCCTGATGGAGCTCCCTGTCCTCACCCTGCCTGGCAGTGGCCCAGCGGAGGAAGAGAGTTGTGTCAGTCACTATGAGTACAGTTCGTGGAGCCAGAATGACGGAGGTGTCTGTGCCCAGCTGCATCACACGCTGTGTCTCCCCTGGGCATAGTGACCTGCTTTATTGAAAGTTCCCCGGCAATGAGGTGCCCTAAACACACAGCAGTTATGTGAAAACACATGAGCTAATGCCTCGCAGGGCCCAGCCCCGAGGCTGACTGCAGAGCTGACGGCAGCGAAGGGCCTGGAAGGAAAGGCCCAGTGTTTGTGTCTCATGGGAAGCGGCAGCCAACCCAAACTTACTTTGTCCAACATTAATCTGGGGACATGCAGACAAAAACAGGCCTGACTTCTTTCTGTGACTAAACCTTCCCATTGTGCTGGGCTGGGGTCATGCTGACATCTCTTGGTGAGATTCTGAGGGGCTTGTCACTAGTAGGACTTAAACTCCAGGGCCCCAAGACCCTGACTGCCAGCCATCAGTCACCCTGTGTCTTGCACTGCCCATGCCATTTGCAATTGCTGTGTGGGGTTTCCTGGCACTGCCCGGTGGTTCTTTGATGAAACCTTTCAATCTAGACCCATGGTAGAACTGGTAAAATGTCCTTGTCTTTTCCTTCTTCCCTTTTCTGCCTTCCTTTTCGTTCTCCCTTTTCTTTTTCTTTTGGACAGCATTTCATGTAGTCCAGATTGGCCTTGAACTCATTATATGGCCAAGAGTGAATCTTCTGGTTCTCCTGCGTCCACGTCCCGAGTCCTGGAATTACAGGTGTGCACTCCCACATCTGGCTTTGTGCCTGCTGCCAACTGAGCTCCATCCCCAGTCTCTTGCTGTACAATGGATTCACAACTGAAAAGTCAGTGTTGGCTGACCTGCCACCTGAGACTATCTCCTGCTTCACCAGTGTCAAGGAATGCTGCATCGACAGTCCCTTACCCTGACCCCTTGGTGCTGGGGACAGAGAAGAGCCTCACACAGGCTAGGTGTGCCCTTGGCCCCTGGGCCACATCCCTGGCCTCATTGGCTCTTGTAAAGGCCTGAGTCAGAGCTATCTATGGGGTCTTAGCAGGTGCAAAGCACTTTCAAGATTCAGAACATGACCCAGTTCCGGCCATTCCTGGGGCTGGAGTGGTTCCTGCCCCAGAGGCTGCTGCTGGGAGCGGCACACACAGCAGGCCCACAAAACAAACTCCAAACTCCGAGACTCTTTGGGGGAATCACATCTTCTGGGTGCTGTCTACCTGTGTTTGTTTTGTAAACATTGTAGGTAAGCCGAACCTGTGATGGAAGGGCCTCCCGGGGAAGGCGGACAAATAAAACCCAAAGCCAGCTTCTGGAGAGACGGCTCAGTGGCTGAAGGCACTTGCTTGCAAAGCCTGACAGCCTGGGGTTCCATTCCCCAGCACCCACGTAAAGCCAGATGCACAAAGTGGCGCATGCATCTGGAGTTCATCTGCAGTGGCACGAGGCCCTGGCACACCCATACTTTTTTTCTCTCTCTCTCTCTCAAATAAATATTTTAAAAAATTGGGACAAGGAATCCCAAAGTCTCAGGGCCAGTTTGTATGTGACCACCTTGACTCTTGCCTGGACTGTTGCAGTACACCCTAAGCCATTCTCAAAAAAAAAAAAAAAAAAAAAAAAAAAAAAAAAAAAAAAAAAAAAAAAAAAAAAAAAAAAAAAAAAAAAAAAAGAAAAAAAAAAAAAAAGAAATGAGCTAAGATAAATAAGGATTTTGTATTAACTGCTTCTGAATGTGTTCCAGTCAGTGGAATAGGTCTGCACAAGGCAGGATGAATGAACCCATACTTCCATTCACTACAGCTGCACCCTAAGTCATTCTCTACACCACGTTCTTCCCTTGGCAGCCAGAGAGCTGCTTCCAACACAGTAAGCACAGCGAGCACCACTGTGTTCTTTCTCGTGGCTCCCCAGAGGCCCCCCTTTAACTGAGAGAAGCTCATGCTTTAACTCCCACTCATCCCCTTCATTCTCCTACTCTGGGGAGTTACACTAACCTCCCAGAATCCACCAAGCACACTCCTGCCTCAGGACCTTTGCACCAGCTGCTTCTCCCTCTAAACTCAAGCCTTCATTACACCCAGGTTTCTGCAAATAGCACCTCCTTGGAAAGTCTCTCTGGAGGGTGCCCACTGGAAGTAGTTCCTCTTCTACTCATCTCCTGGACGCTTGTGCATAAGTAAAGGGAAAATGTCCTTAGGAGATACGGCTGAGGGTGCCTTCCACAGTATGAGGGGTGAAGAGGGAAGGGTTATCTTGTCTCTGAGTTATCTGAAAGCTTTTAAAAAATCCACTCAGGAGATCAGAGCATACATGGACTGGTAGTGGACTTGCATTCATGCTTGTGGCCTTCCTACTTCTACCTTTTTATCTGGATCACAGATAACATAGCATGGAATGTTCCAGCAGGGGCCTGTGGACAAGGACCCCTCTCTGATCACAGACATCACAGTGCCTGGGAATGCCGCATGAGCCAACACAGTCTAAGGACAGAGCCAGACCTGCCTGGAGGGCTTGATCACGTTTTCTCAGTGCCTGAAGAATGAGGCTCTCTGCTCATATTTTACAAAGCAGGACTTTTTCTGGGGTGGCATTTTTAGGGCCCCTGGTTTCTTTGTGGCCATGGGCTCCTGCCTCTGTGACAAGTACTAAACATTGTGTTTCCAAACTGTTGGAATAAAGATGAAAATATTAATATCGTTGATCCAAACATTTCCTTCTATTGTGAAGGGTTTATTTTCCTTCTGATTGTAAGAAGATTTTACAGGCTATGAAAGCATTGTGGGCCCCCATTGCCCTTCACAGGGTCAAAGGGAGAAGCTGGGTCTGATTTTCCATAAAACTCCTCTTTGTAATGTCTTACTCCTATTCTTTACATATTTGTATGGTATGTGTGTGCACAGGTGTGTATGCATGGTCATATATGTGTGGGCACACGTGTGTACATATGTGTACAGGCCAGTAGTCAATTTCAGGTGTCTTCCTCAATTGCTTTCCACTTTATTTTTGGAGACAGGGTCTCTCACTGAACCTAGAGCTCAATGATTCACCCAGACCAGCTAGCCAGCAAGCCCCAGGGAGCCTCCTCTCTTTGCCTCTCCAGGGCTGGGATTACAGGTTCATATGTACAATGAAGTGCTGGTGATTTGAACTCGGGTCCTCATACTTGTGTGACCATCTTACATAACAGATTTTTTTGGGCCTCAGCTTGCTTCTTTGTTATATCATAGCATACAGATAACTTTAAGTATAAGGTTTCTTTTGACTATGAAATTTCAGGATAATTCTAGAACACTTTAAGTCACCATACCCAGTGGTATAGGAAGGGCCTGGTTTATAGGTGGAGGGTGGGCCTGTGTTATGATTTGAATTGGAAATGTTCCCCGAGGGCTCATGTTCTGAAAGCTTGGTCTCCAGCTGCTCTTGTTACTGTGGGAGGTTATGGGAGCTGAGAGAGACGGCCTGGTGGGAAGAATCGGTTCCTGGAGGCTGGTCCTTGGGAGGAGGCTATCCCTGTCCACTTCCAGTCTTGAGCTCTGCTTCCTGGTCCCTCCATGATGTGAACAGCCTCTACCACATGCTCCCTCCACCATAAACTGCTTGTCACACCTTCCTACCATGATGGACTGCAGCCCTCTGAAACTCTGAGCCAAAATCAATCTTTCCTCCCTGGCATTCTTTCTTTCTTTTTTTTTTTTTTCTCTCCCTGGCATTATTTGTCAGCGATTGTAGTTATAGAAATGCAACAGTAATGCAGCCTGCATTCCAATTTTTCCCTGTCCCCTTATGCAAACAGGTCCTCAGTGATTTAACCCCTGTACCTCAGTCTCCTCCATCTTCCTTGGGCTGTCCTAACCTTGAACAGAGATTTGATTTCATGTCTGGCATACAGGAAGTGCTTCATTCATGTTAGCTTGGAAGCCTTTTACAACTATAACTCTCAGGTATAGTCCAATAGCCTTCCCAGATGGGGCTGCTCTAAGGAGATTTGTGTGTGTACGCGCATGTGCACGCAAGTGTGCACACACATGCTTCAGTTCTGCCAAATGTGTTTAGAAAACTGAATTAATGGTTAGCTTTTTTGTTTGTTTATTTTAACAAGGTCTAACTTGGGATCCCAGGTTGGCCTAAAATTTACAGTGATCCTCTTGCCTCAGCCTCCCAAGTGCTGGGTTTGCAGGCCTGAGCCATGTGCTGGCTTTTTCTTAATCAAGAGATTTTTTTAAAAATCAATACAGTTTTTTTGGCTTTGCTTGAAAAATAGAAAAAAATCTGGTCCATGTTGGGGGGCACAGCCAATCTGTGCCCAGAAACCCTAGACTGCAGGGCACAGGAAGCTGGGGCTCTGGAAAGAGGCCCGACAGAACCTTGGTGAAGACAGATAGGTTGAAAGTTCATGGGCTCAGGCCAAGGGTGGGAAGCACCTGTGTTCTACCTCATCCTGAGGTCATGTGTCACTTGCCAGACTGGAGGTCACTTAGCAGCTTTCCCCTGGCCCTTGATTGTCCCTGGGTGTCCACAATGCAGTGAGATCCTCCTGTGGGTCACCTGCCTCTATCAACACCTACTTAATGACCGACCATTACAGATATGACATCCAGGATAGCCCTGTCCCCAGGAGGGGAAGTCTGGAGTTCAAACAGCAGTGACCAGAGGCCATATCTGGGCAGAAAGGACTGTGGTGAATGACACCTGGTGCTGTCAGCGGCAACCATGGCAGGCAGAATAATCACACCAGATTCCAGGACTATTTCCTGAGGGAACCGTTCCGATGCTTGGATATTGCAAAATCCAGCCAAACACAATCGCTAGTTGCAGCTTCGAGAAGCCGAGCTAGAAACCCCAAATCAATTAGGCAGCTGTCGCGCCCGCAGCACTGAACTCCACTAACGATGAACAAGGTTTGGAAGCCAGAAGCCACGTGGTCTGTGTCTCCTTCACCTTCTGCTGGCTCTGCTGCAGAGGCTGCTGGGAGAAGATGCTCAAGTGTGCTCTCAGTGGAGGGGGGTGGCTAAGGGCCCCTGGACGGGCCTGACACAGTGTCACTGGGGGACTCTGCAGTCACTGGTCACTCTGCCTTGATGAGAAGCTGTCCCAGGAACTGCCCCACAAAGCAATCTCTTCAACCCAGGCCATTAACGACACGGGGTTTCCCAGGGTGACACACAAAGCCATTTGTCCAGCCACTGGAGGCAACATCTGTCAAATCCCTTTGTGTCTTTTAAAGCGGTCACTGCCTCCTCTAGTCCTGGCCTGGCTCCATCGACTCACAGGAGCCCTCGTCTCTCCTCAGCACCACCTACCATAGCACATGGCACCCATCACCAGCTGATGACCTTCCTTGGCAGCTTGGACAGCATCACCAGTACCAGACCTGGACCATCGCACCTGCCTGGTGACTTCCTGCTTCTACTCTTGTCCCTAGGGTGAGCTTTAGCTCACATGGAGCCTGCTCAGTCGCGTGGTAGTTTGAATGTAAGTCCCCCATTGACTCAGGTGTTAAAAAACTTGTAACTTGGGTCTCCAGAGGCCTGGCTGGAGGAGGAGTCACTGGGTGGGGGTGGATCCTGGAGTCCAGCCCTAAGGTGTCACTGGGGGCGGATCTGAATTCCGGCCTAAAGGTGTGAGAGCAGTTTGAGCTCTGGGGGTCTTGCTCACTGCCAGCTTTGCGCTTGTTGCTTTTGGGTGTTTACTGGCTGGTGGTGTATTTTCTCTCTCTGCTTGACTTTATGAAAGGGAGGCACCTTCTTCTGCCGTTCATGGAACTTCCTCTGCATCTGTAAGCTTGCCATAAATTCCTTTCTCCCATAAAACTCTTTGGTTGTATGCTCAGCCCAGCATTGTGAAGCCGACTACAACAGAGCATTTCTGTGATCTTTCATCAGCCTCCCACCAAGACCCCAATCCTCTTTCGAGGCTCACCTGGTCTGTGCATGCCTAGGTCCCTTCTGGCCTCGTGTCCACTACTCCTCCTTATCCCCCAGGTCCAGCAGCCTCAAAGTTCCTGGTCAGCCTGTGTTTGCCATGGGCTCTTGCACGTGTCTTCCTGCCACAGTGCTCCCTCTGGGGGTTTCTACATAGCTGGTTGGTCCCTTTCCACTGTGCAGATTTCACAGGTACCTGCCATCCCACGATATTACAGCTGCCCACTGGGACCCTCGCCATTGACCTGCAGTGTGGCGCAGACCCCAGCTGTCCATCAGGATCTGCTTCCCCTCTCCTTCTCAACGGGTCCAGCTTGTCTCTGCCCTTTCCTGTGGCTATGTAGCCAGTGACCCTGCCTTTGACATTCTAGATCCTTTGTGCCCAGAGAGCTGGCTGGCTAGGATGAATGCCATCAACAAACTCCCCACACCTGCTGCAGCCTTCGGCCCACGGCAGGGGTCCTAGCAGGAGATGATCAAGGGAAGAAAGTGAGACTGGGGTCTTGATTCCTCCCCTTCCTCCCTGGTTTCTTTGTGGGTTGGATAGTGTCAGGTGCCCATGTCCAGGCTTCAACAACTAGCCTTGGGAGTATCACACTATCCCCAGGGCTTTTCCCCACAGCTGTTCATACAAAACAAAACAGAACAAAAACCAAGCCCCCCCCTTGATTAATCCATACCCCCTCCCCTTATAGCTAAATCAGTTCTGTTTCGGTTACATGTGACTTAAGAGAGAAGGTTCTTGAAGGCAGCTGACTTAACTTGCAGATCTCTTGCTCTTCTATTCTCTATCCCTGTTGCTTGGCAGGAGGCTGTGGTAGCTGGAGCTCTGGCAGCCATCCTGAACCACACATGGTGACCTTGGAGGTGGAAGCTACACAGTAGGGTGCTCTGGAAAGCTGGAGGAGCTTGGGTTCCTGCTAGCCTGAGGTCATCACACCTTCTCTGGACCAGCAGCCTCCCCACATTCTTATGTGAGAAAAAGCAAGGGTCTATTTCATGCCAACAACCACTACCTTCCATTTCTCTTACCAGCAGCAGGCCGAACTCTGATACACTTAGTTTCTAGGATCCTAGAGACCTCTCCAAGTGTTGCTGAACTGAACAATGAGACTTGAAGGAATGTGTTTGGCAGGTCAGACTCCAGGGCAGGTCCTTCCTCAGATAACCTGCATCCACACGTCTTCCTTCCGCTGGTGAGCAGCGGCAGGAATGTCAGGAATGGATGCGGCAGCGGATGGAAGTTACCCCTAGCTGCTGTCTGGAATCTGGGCGTCTTCCTGGTCAGCTGCCATCTGGCCTGTGGTTTCCGTTCCATCTCTTGGTTATTGGTAGGCAGCATGGGGCGTGGTTTCCTTGTTCCCTTGATGGAACGTGGAAGCAGGGGCTGCCAGCATCCTGCCAAGGTTTTCTTTCCCAGCCAGCCTTACCCATGAGGCAGCTGTCCCAGCTGGGGACCTGCAGCCTGAGGCATCTTGGCCTTAGAGAGCACCATCAATCCCACAGCTACCCACTCTCTCACCTTCCTATTCCTCACTTGGCCTGGCCTGAGCCACTGGGAACATCTCCAAGCGTTGTTTATGGGCACCTGCCACTTCTTGGGCCTCCCATGGAGCTCCTAGCCACAGCATGCCCCATCTCTGCAAGCAGACAGGCACCTCACACAAGCCTGTCTCGGAATCATTTTCCACTCATCTCTCCTATAAGCCATCAGCGGATTGAAATGTGTGCAGCTTTGACTTCCTTACTCTGCTCCCAGCCTCCCTCACCTTGGATGGAGTGCCTGAGCCATTGCAGTTGACCCCCTCCTGGATACCGTGTTACCACACCTTCAGGCTTTTCACCACCTACTGGAATATAAGTCAGATCAGGTCCCTTCTGGTCTGTTCAGTGTTCTCCACTGGTGTCCACCCTACTCAGAAAACCAGTTCTTCCCTGGTTCAGAGCCTCGTGCCCTTCATGATCTATGCTACCACCACTGCCTGAGACCTTTCAGATCTCTCTCTGTCCTAACTCACACTGCTCTGCCATACCACCCTGACCTCCCTGCCAGCCTGCTGGGATGGCATCTGCCTCAGGGCCTCTGCACCTGCCATTGCTGCTGCCTGGAATGCTGTTCCCCGAGGGTCCTCATGACTGGTCCTCTGACCTTCTTTGTGCCAATGTCCGTCCCCTTTATTGATGAGCTGACCCTGCATAAAGTCATCATGATCCTTCTCACCTTGCCTGACCTCCCTTCCTTCCTTCTACGCCCCACTGCTCACATCTTCACTGTCTGTCTTGGTTACTAACTCATGTTAGCACGCAAGCCTTTAACAGATTGATGCCCATTGATATACTGTCAATGCTCAATAAATACAGATGCATGAGCAAATGTGGTCCACACGGCGCATCTTGCTGCAGAGACATAGCTATTCAAGAAGCACCGAGGTCTCCCAAATGTGCCCAGCTGCTAGTTCTAGAAGTTAGCCCCTGATCTCCCTCTCACCCTCTTCCAGCCCCTCCCTGGCTCAGGGCACCTCAGGGCTATGCAGTGGACTGGCCAGCCACACTCTGACTTATCTCTCTGCACAGCTGGTAGTTGACCAGCATGTCAGGTCCAAGAGACCCAATCTGGGGACTCTCTTTGGCACCTGTGGGAGAGAAGATCGAGGCACTCTGCCCAGGATGGCTCACCACAGTGCCAATATCAGTGAGCTGGCCCCAGACACTAACATCTGCGGCCAGGTGGAGAGACAGGTGACATCTAGAGCCAGCCTACCTGGATACAGCCCCACCTGAAGCTCCCAGTATACCTGGGCTTTTTATTTCCATGCCTCAATTAAACTCCTGGTTGTGTTTGCCCAATGCTGCTTGAGTTGAGTCCCATAAAGTCACTCGTAACGGGGAGAATTGAGCCTAGTTGACTGGGGTTGTGACGTCACTATGAAGCACAGGCTGGCTTAGAATTTGTAATCCTCCTGCCTCAGCCTCCCAAATCCTGGGATTACAGGGATGTGCTACCACACCTGGCTTCATTTGTCATATCTAATGGGACAATAATTTCCATGACACCTTGCAGACCCTCTGATAGCACCATACAGCTGCCCTTTGCCACCAGATGGTATGACTTTTCACCAGCAGCTGGAGGCCAGGCCCACGTGTGACTCTCAGTCACAGAGGCTGTCCAAGCCCCAGGGGCTCCCAAGAGTCAGCCTGCATTTGATTAAGTTGGTGACAGCCTGGTAGAGCCCAGCCACTGCTCAGCCTCCCTGAGCACAGGGCAGAGCATGACAGGACCACGTGTCTCCATACCTCTGTCCTGCCAATGTCCCCGGTGCTCTCGCAAACACAGGGATTTCCCCATTGCTCGACTCAGGCACTCACACACTAATGACCCCAAGAACCTGTCCCCAGGGAACCTGATGCTCATAGCAACTAGGGGCCTCTGATGCACGTCGTGATGGAGAAATGGACTGAGCTCGTTTCTTCTTGTCAGGTCCTGTGTGAGACCTCTGGAGCAGACCCTAATGAGGGGGGACAGTTGTCCTCGGCTGGGCCTGGAAGGAAGCCTGAGATTAGCTCAGCCCTGAAGCGTCCAGCCAGGGACCTGCCAGCGCAGCTGTACCAACGAGCAGAAAATAGCAGGCGATGAATTTTTTAGGGCCACCCTCTGCGTGCCGGTGGTAGCTGACTGTGAGGTAATGTGCTGGGCTTTTTGGGAGCATGCATTATTGATCTGGGTCTGTCTCGAGGTTTATAAAAAGCTCATCAGACCCCCCAACAGTCCCTTCCCGCCCCTCGCTCCCCACAGAGGCTCAGCTTGCTTAGGAAGCCAGCGGAGGAGGAGGGTCTGGCTTGTTCGTGGCAGGGAACAACCCATAGGCACTAATCTCTGCCACCATTGCTACAGGCAGGAGCTGTGACGCCATAGAACTGGAGGGTCTTCAACCCCGCCCATTTACTTCCTGGAATTCATCTTTTAGAAATGCATGCTAGCAAAGATGCTTAGCTGCAGATATAACCACCGATAATAGGATTTGTAACAGTGAGAAACCAACAAACACATAAACAACCCTCAAACAATTCAATGTCCACCCCAGAAACTGGTGACTCAGAGCAGTGGTGAAGGCCACAGGTTCTGGGCTCAAAGCAGGTGTAACCACATTCTAGCTGTGCATCTGGGACAAGTGGCTTAACTTCTCTGTGCCTCGGTTTCTTCATCAGTGAAAAAGCACACTCGCATCTCTGTATTTTCAGTGAGCCACAGTGTCTCCTCCTCTCTGGAGCCTCATTATATGTCCTGCTCCTTGGCTTATTTGAGTGTCACAGCTGGGGAAACCCAAGATCAGGTGCTCTGTCACCGTGGGTTCAGACCTCAGAGCTGGAAGTGGATGTGACTCTTTACTTCCGCCACCCCCAGCCTGTCCATGCGTGCAGTTCTTGACCATGAACAGCACGCTCTGACCTCATCCCTAACCCCAACCCTAACCCCTGCCATCCTGCTCTGTCGTCCTTGCCTCTCCAGTTCCCACAGGGCCTCTCCTCAGGCTCTTGCCCCTGCAGCCTGCTTCTCTGGAAGAACAGAGAGGAGGGAGCTGTGGGAACCATGTGAGCTCACAGCCACCTCTGCTGAAGGTCTATAACCCAGCACTACAGAGTCTGAGGCAGGGGGATTGCAAATTCATGGCCAGCCTGGGCTACAGAGTGAGACTCTGTCTCAAAAAGTAGCACTAGTGAGGGGGCTAGGGAGAGATGTCTCAGTGGTTGGGGCACTTGCATGCTGCCCAAGTTCTATTCCCAGTACCCACATAAAGGCAGACACCCAGATTGGCATATGCGTCTGGAATTCATTTGCAGTGGCAAGAGGCCTTGGTGTGTCCATCCTTGCTCTGTCTCTGCTTGCAAATGAATGAATGAATGAATAAATATTTGAGAAAATAGTACTAATGATCTTCTGAAGGCTGGGATTGCCTGGTTTTCTGCAGTGCTGGGGATGGAACCCAGGGCTTTGTGCATGCTAGGCAGGCGCTCTACCAACTGAGCCCTTGACACGTTTTACATTTGACTTTTTGACCCTGAAGCTCACTGATTCTGTTAGACAAACTAGCCTGTACACCACAGGGATTCTCCCATCTCTGCCACCCCAGCTCCGAGATTTGAGGCTGTCCGGCTGCACCTGTGGGTGTGAGATCTGAACTCAGGTCCTCACGCTTCTGCACCAAGCATTTTACTGACTGAGCCACCTCTCCAGCTCTTCGTTTTCAACTTTTTGTTTTAATATTTTGCTATTAGAAGAATGGGGCATTGCTTTTGTCACTTGCATTGTGGTTGGCATTCTTAGTTGTCCCTTAGTATTGTGTGTGTGTGTGTTCTAGGATATCCCCAGAGACCCAACTCTGACACACTCAGGTCCCTTCTAGAAGCTGGTGTGGTCTTTGAGCACAGCCTATGCCCGTCCTCCCTTGGACTTTCATCATTGCTAGAGAACCTGTGACACTGTAACCAAATAGTGTCACCGCTGTGCACTGTTCTGTTGTATTATTCAGGGACAAATAAAAAGGAAAAGGTCTGTACATGTTCTCCAATACTTTTGATCTGTGGTTGGTTGAAGCTGCGGATGTGGAACCCATGGATGCAGAGAGCCAACTGGTTCTACGGGATGGCGCTGGTAGACAGTTTGACTGGAGGGAACCATGTACCAGTGACTTTGGGGAAACAGGCTTCACTTGGAGACACCCTGAAGGTGACTGAGGACCACACCTATAGGCGTTCCTGGGGAGCTGAGCTCTAGCTGGGGTTGGTTCTGGAACCCCTTATTGGTGGCCTCATTTTGGGGTCTCTACCTGAGGCTAATAGAAATATACCAGAGGGCTTCTTGCAAGTAAAGTGGGGAAGCCTGTGACATTGCTCAGGAGTGAAGGGACAGGATGGCTTGGTTGTGGCCCAGGGCACAGCCCCACCCCAGGGGCTTAGGGAGGGAAAGGGTTTGCAAGAGTGAGCTGGTCTCAGCCTTTCTTTCTTCTCCTCAGACTTAGTAAAAACAGGGAACTGCTCTGCTAACCTTGAGGGGCAGCTGTGAACCAACCCAAGTGTGGGCTGCTCTGTACCTTTAGGGGAGTGAACTCTCTGAGTCTATATGCCTGTGCACATGGGACCAGAAGCCTATGCATGGCATTGTCCCCGAAGCCCAAGGTGTCATCCCAGGCCAGACTAGGCCACTCACCCAGCTCCACGTCCTGGTCATCCGTGAGCACCAGGATGATGTTGGGGCGAATGTTCCTGCGGTCCCTCTGGAAGCGGCCCTTCAGGCGGGGGTGGGACAGGAAAGCAGAGCTCCCAGCCAACAGGGAGAGGAGCGTAGTGGACAGCAGCCAGAGCAGCAAGCTGGGGGGCGCCATCGGCGTGGCTTGCCCCTCCCCCCTTCTTCTGAGATGTGGATGCGGAGGCTGAGGTGATGTCTTCTGGATGGGGTCCCTGTCCCTCTTTCCTCAAGCTCTGAAGGAGGAAAGAAAGAGATACAGTCAGGACTGACATCACAGCTGTCCCCAGCCTGGCTTCCATGGGCTCCAGCATGCACAAGGAGAACCTCGCACACAGGCCCGAGCAGCACAAACAGAACAAAGCTAAGTGTTTACACTTGGCTCGGGGCAGACCTGTCCACATGGACTCACGCCAGCAGCAATGCAAGACCTGGCTTTGAGCCATCTTCCCAATTCAGCAGACAAACCTGCCCAGGGAGAGGAGAGGGGAGGGCCCACAGCAGGGGACATGTCACCAGAGCCTCTTTTGGCCACAGGACAAAGAGTGGACCAGCAGTAGGTGGCCTAAGGGACTCAGGCAGCCCTGGCTGGGAAGGGCATGAGGCTACTTGGTCTGTATGGCATGGTTGCAAGTTCCCACCCTAGACCTTCCTCTCTGAGGTCAGCGTCCCCATAAGCAAGCCAGAGAGGAGCCTCAGTTTCCCCACAGCCATGCTAAGAACTCAACACAGCAGGGAAGCATGCACAAGCCCCTTGGTCTCCATTCAGGTCTGGGCAAAAGGGTTCCTATCAGTTTGAAATTGCAGAGCAAACAAAATGAACGGGGAGAGGAACTGTCACATTCCACAGTGGCTGCAGTCATCCTCTTGTCCCCAGGTCACACAGTACGGAGAGCAAAGGCAGGTGAGGGAGGAGGTGCTCTGCAGAGCAGGGAGGAGTGGGGAGGAGACCAAGTGCCCTGGAGTCAGGACTTGTCAGCACTGCCGTGACCATGACGGAGTCTGCCTGTCCTTGCAGGCCACAGGGGACTCAGCCATAACCCCAGAGACCCGCTCAGAGCCCTCAGTGGGGCCCAAGGTCCAGGTCATCTTGCTTAGGAACTCCAAGGTTCAAAGGGTCCCCATCCCCCAGGAGACGAGAGAGGAGAGAGCTGCGAAAATGAGAACTGGATCCTCTGACTCAGGAGGGACCCTGGAGTGAAATAAGAACGGTGGGCCTCACTCCTTAGCCACAGTCTCCCCCAGCTCTGGGCTGGCTGCTGAGGGGAGGGCGGGGAAGTCAGGCCTGGGTGTTGGCAGTCATACACAAGAGGGCAGACACCATGGTCCCCTGCTAAAACTCTCATCTCCCATCATCCCAAGCCACCTCAGCTCCTGCTCTGTGTCACCTGAGTGATAGCTAAGACTTTGGGATTCCTTGTGGAGTGACTCCAAGCTAGTCACTAACACCATCATGCCTCAGTTTCCCCAGAGTGAGGGATAAAACAGGTTACCCGGTCATTGTCAGAGACACAGCCAGGCAGCCTCCAGTGTGAACTGTTTCCAGGAGGGAATCATTGCCCACGGCAGCCCTTGGTACCAGCTCTTCTTTCCAGGGGAGCAGCTTCCTCACAGTCCCTCAGGCACCAGGGAAGACTGTCGAGGTGCCTGAGCCCTGCTGTCTTGACTTTCCTGGCACCCTTGACGCCTCCCATTCCTGCCACCCTTCAAGCAGCCATTGATTAGTGAGCTTCTTTTAATTTTGACATTTGACAGAAAGAGAAAGAAAGCACGGGCGTGCCAGGACCATTTGCCTCTGCAGACAAACTCCAGACACATACAGCACTTTGTGTATCTGGCTTTACACGGGTACTAGAGCATTAACCCTGGCTTTGCAAGCAAGCCCCTTTAACCACTGAGCTAGCGCCCCAGCCCCCTTTTATTTTTTGGAGACAGGGTCTCATGCATCGCAGGCTGGCCTTGAACTTGACATATAGTTAAGGATGACCTTGAACTCCTGACCCTTCCTACCCTACCCCGAGTCCCAGGCACCAGCACACCCTGGTTTATGCAGTACTGAGGTTCAAATCTAGAACTTTGTACACACTAAGCAAGCACTCTACCAACGGAGCTACATCCCAGCCCACAGGCTTCTTTAAATAGACTCATCTTGAAAGAAAGCCACAAGCTAGCTGAGGAAGCACATGCTTACAAATCTTAGTACTCGGGAGGCTGAGGCAGGAGGATTGCAAGTTTTAGGCCTGTCTGAGTGAGTTCCCGGGCTAGCTTGACCGACAGAGTGATCAATCACTCAGTTGCAAAATAAAACACACACACACACACACACACACACACACACACACACACACACACACACACACACACACTTTTGAAAGAGAAACCTCTCCAGGGTGGCTGGAAGGCAGAGCTGAAGAAGGCTGCCTGCTGCGCTAGTTCCCACACTCTGGACATGAGGGGGAGCGTCCGCCCTTGCCTGCACTCGCTCGGCTCGCGTTCTAAGCAAGGACACCAGCAGGTGCTGGAAGGAGCCCAGGCATGCCCGGCGCCACCCCAGACTCTGGGCTGCTGGACAGACAGCTGAAAGGGGAGGCATCCTAGCCTTGGATTTGGTCCCTGAGCCGCCCCAAATCAGAGTTCAGATCAGAGCTCATCAGGGGTCCACAGCCCTTGGGAAATACTTCAGGATGCATGGCAGCTCCTGGAAATGCATCAGCAAACTCCAGCTGCACAGCCACTGGGACCCCAGAATTCCCGGGGGATGCCCCACCAGGAAGGCAGTTCAAGCCAGAATGTATTTCAGGGAAAGCTCTTGGTTCTGAGCACTTCCCAGGTGTTGGACCATCTCGCAGGCATATCTACCAGGTGACATCACAGCCATGGCTTGATGCTTGAGGAAGTGGAGACGCAGAGAGATAAAATCACTTTCCCACGATTACAGGCAGACAAGGGTTAGCCATTCTGGCTAGATTTGGCCTGCTCACCAGAACTCCCTGCAAGCAGATCTGTGAGCAAGCTCCTAAGAAGCTCCCGTCCTCAGTTTCCTCATCTGCCCAAAGGAGCAGCAGGTGGACTAGTGCCCACTGCCTGTCAAGGTCTCCTCAGTGCAGGTGGCCGCTGGTCTTAGGGTGCTCTTCCTCCTTCCAGATGGGGTCCTAGCTCCCCAGCCCTGGGCTGCACTAATCATCCACCTGCTCAAGCTGTCTGTGGCTGATTTTCGATGAATTCCCCAGGGCTTTAGCTCCTCCTGGCACTGCGCCAGCCTCTCTCCAGACACAGAGAGGAAAGAAATCAATTAACAGTGACACGAGGAACCTTGCTTTCTTTTTTTCCCCCCTTCTTGGTAAAAGACTCGAATTGGTTGCACCAGGAATCTAGCCTTCCTTCCAAACATCCCATCTCCGACTGTGGACACCATCAAGGTATCTGCCTGGCCCCTTCCCTTCACCCTGGATCTTTCAATGCCTGGGGTAAAGGCACCTCTGCCCACCAAAGTATCTCTGGAGACACCTAATGTCCCAAGCATGTGGGGACCCCACCCTGCTTCAGGTTTCATCTGCAGAAGAGTGGGTCTCGGAATGGCTGGAGACGCTGTCCTATGCAGCACGTCTCTGGGGAGCAGCCAGGATGTCATTCAGGTCACCCGGAAAGGTCCACAGGACCAGGCAGGCAATGGGAGGGGAGAGAGGAAGGTGGCCAGAGCCGAGTGGGGCCTGGTCTGCTGGAACACTCCCATGGGAGGTGGAGGAAGAGAACTGTAGGGTATGTCAGGGCACCCTGTGAGCAGAGGCCAAAGCCCTGCCACAGACCTGGCACCTTCTGGGTGAGGAAGGGTGCTCTGTATGACGACACAGCCTCCTAACAGCTTGTCTACTCAGTTCCACTCTCACTCTCTGCCATCAAGAGGCCAGAAGGGTCCCCAAACAGCAAAAGCCAGAGCCTGCCTTCCACTGAAAAGCCTCCCAGCACCTCGCCCCACAGGGTAAGACCCCAAAGACTCCTAAGGCCTCCAAGACTCCACAGATCTTCCCTTTGACCTCTGCCCTTCTCCTTCTCTCTTCCTCCCACACTGGCTCCAGCCACATGGCCTCCTGTAATGCTCCACGCGTCCTCACCGCAGGACCTTTGCGCTTGCCGTTCAGATCTCCTCCCAGCCCCTTCCTCACCTCCTGCCCATTTCTGCTCACTTTCCGCCGCTACGTGCTGAAATGGAAAGCTCTGCCAGCTAGCTGCTCTACCTGTTTCTTCGCCAGTCTCCCCGCCAGACCGTCAGCTCTCTGGAGGCACAGGTCTCAGCCAGCTTTGGATCCCCAGCAGGCACTCCAGCTACTTCCTGACTGAGAGAGAGAGAGAGAGACTGTTCTCCCACCTGATAACAGCTCCCCACTGTACCTGGGGCCACAGCCCTTCTCATTCCCTTACATATAGTACCACTGCTGTGGGGCGGGCCATTGGCCCTCATCCTAGCTCTCTAGCTCCAGTGATTGGCTCAGAGGCAGGCACGTATTGCAGGTTGGGAGAGAGGACAGTCTGGGAGACTGGAGAAGCCCTACCGCGGGGGCTGGGATTGGAGAAGATGCAGATGTGATCTGGGTCCACAGCGCACCTGTAGCCAGTCACAGGTGTGTCACAAGGGGACATGCTCACCAACATGGACGCTGACCCACTAAAAGTGGTGCTTGCCCTGTGTACATTCAGTCACCCTTGAAGTTGAGATGCTCTGATGAGGAAACTGAGGCAGGAGAGGTTCTAGAAGCTCTGTCATGTCACGTGGCTTGCAGATGCACTCTCTCCACTCGCCCTGGGAGGCTCCGAGAATGGAACGCATCAGGGGCTCTGCGGTGTGGCTGTGTGGAGTTAACCAAGGGGACAGCAGTAGGGCTCGGGTGGGAGGAGAGGGCCTCTGGGAACTAGAGAACCGTGGTCCTACTGAGGGCCACAGTCTGCAGCGTGGCCCTCTTCAGGCTCCTGCAGGGATTCCCACTGCCCCTAGCTCCAGATACCCACATCACTGGTTTTCTTGTGAAGGGCCTCTGGGTCCTGGTCTCAGGGGTGAGCAAGCAGCAGGGCAGAGATGCACTCAGGCATTCTGACTCCAGGATCTACTCTCAGGACTTCCATGCTGAAAGCCAAGTATGATACCAGGGTCTGAGGCTAGTGTGCCACACACAGAAAGAAAAAAGGACAGCAGCTCGCTGGAGGTAATCAGGGAGGGCTGCCTGGAGGAGGGTGGAGTCCCATTCCAGACAATAAATAGGCTCAAAGGCCATAGAAGCCACAGGACGGGAAGAGACTCTGAAGAAGAGGTGGAGGGCAGGGGCTGAGGCCCCGGACAGAGTGAGGAATGGGAGGGTGGGGAACAGTGGCAGTTGTCTATCTGTGTGGATTACACACACACTGCTGAGCCCCCTTCCTAGGTCAGGACCTTGGCACCTCTGAGCTTGCTTCTGCAAACCCAGTCGAAGACAGCCAACCAAGTAAGTACGTCAGAGGGAGGAGGGGAGGGGAGACTTGGATCACGATACGGATAGATCATTTGGGCAAGAAGAACAGAGTGCAAGGTGGCTCAGAAGCTCAGGGTAGGAGTGACCCAGAAGCTGTAGAACCACCGAGGCAACAGAACATTCTGGAAGACTCAGTGTGCCGCATACAGTTCTTGGTCTGTGGGCAGATGGAGGGGAAACAAGGACCCTGCCCTCAGGGCACTGACGTTCTATCATGGTGACACAGTAAAAGCTTGGCAGAATAGTGCTGAGAAGTGACAGTGGAGTGTTCAGCACTGGGACATCTCTGTCACACTTCCCGAGGCTCAGGGTCTATTGAGGAAGAGGTGGTGGAAAGACTGTAAGAGCCAAAGGAAGGGCAGGACTGCTTTCAACGCAAACTTCCAGACACAAAAAGGCCTTGATGCTCGTGACTTCGCAATGCCTGATAATACCTACACAAAACGGAGGAAAAGATGATGACACCGAAACAAAACAGACTGGGGATGGGCATGATGGAGGGTGGATCTGAGAGCGGAAGGTGGGGGTGGGAGGGAATTATCATGGTTTATTGTCAATAAAAAGTTTTAAAAAAAGGATTGGAAAACTCAAGCTTGGTGGAGACCCCAGGATACTGGATTGGACAGCAGCTGGAATGGGAACGACAGCATGGCCCCATCCATGGCTGGAATGGCCACAGGTCACAGCTTGGCTCAGAGTCTGGTAGAAGGTATTCGAGGTCTTGGGAAGCTGAGTGTCCAAAGACTCCTCATGCTGACAGATCAGATGGCTGAGAGGCCACGTGACTCCAACACACAACACATCTGCGTATCTGCTATATGTCCAGGACTGTCTCGCACCGAGAGAAAACAACCCCAGACAAAAATCTCTGCTCTCCGGGAGCTGGCAGAGTGTGGGAGGGCGTGCCAAGGGGCCAGGCCATGCTGAGGGAAAGACCGTGTGGGGCAGGGTGCAATCTGGAGCCAACCGCCTGGGTTCAAACCAGCTCATGGGGTATAACTTCCTAGAACCTCAACATCTTCATCTGTAAAGTGGGGATAATAACAGCATTCACTTTATAGGGTATTGGGGGAGCAATGGTTGTCAGCATACAGGAAGTGTCCAATTGATGTTGGCGACTTTTGTGCTGGCTCCTTGGGCCGCCCTGTTTTCCCCAAGAGCAGTCAGTTTGCATTTGGGGATCCTTTTCTCCTGCCCTTGGTCCATAATGATGAAGCCCAGGCTTGAACATGAGGTCAAGACCTGAGCCAATCAGAGTCTTCCTGTCCCTCCTTAGTGATCAGCCAATCAGAATTCGAGTGCTTTGGCCTGACTGGTGGCCAGGAGAAGTCCATGCTTTCTAACTGGCAGACTTGGTCCTTGTCATTGAACAAAGAGGAAGAGGAGACCCTGATGTCACCTTGCCACATGTGTGACCCAGAAGGAAGCCGACACAGGGAGAGGGGGTTCTGTGAAATAGCATGAGCTCGGCTCTCAGCACCATTAGCCAAGGCGAAGGAGGAAGAGGTACCTCTGTTCCTCCTTTCAGGCGCAATCAGCTCCTTTCTCTGCCCTCTACTGGGAGCTGCTCTTTCTTTTAGGTCAGTTTCCTCACTGGCTCTACGGGGTCTCGAGTCAAACTCCCCTTTCCTCTTAGGCCATTCTGAGCTGTCTTTTCTGTCACTGTAACCTCACAAGCCTACAAGTTGGGGCCGGCAGGAGGCACTGCATGGGCCTGGGCAACTTCTGGAGCAGTCTCAGGGCTCCATCCCACCGTGGACCACCTAGCTCGGCCATGACAGACTGTAGCTGAGAATGTTAAAGCCTGGAACCGTGTTATTCTGGGGGGCTAAGTCATATGCATATCACTTTTATGTTTTTTTCTTTAAGGTGTCCTTTTTATT
Source organism: Zapus hudsonius (assembly GCA_004024765.1). Taxonomy (NCBI): domain Eukaryota; kingdom Metazoa; phylum Chordata; class Mammalia; order Rodentia; family Dipodidae; genus Zapus; species Zapus hudsonius. The sequence continues at coordinate 39,174 of PVHP010006371.1, read as the reverse complement.
TTATTTTTTATTTTTTTGGTTTTTCGAGGTAGGGTCTCGCTCTAGTCCAGGCTGACCTGGAATTCACTCTGTAGTCTCAGGGTGGCCTTGAACTCACAGCGATCCTCCTACCTCTGCCTCCCGAGTGCTGGGATTAAAGGCGTGAGCCACCACGCGGAGTTTAAGTTGTCCTTTTTTAATTAACAGGAGAGAACCTTTGTATGTTTATGATTTTACAGATTTTGTTTGATGGATCACAAGATGACTTAACAGTTTGTTAATTAGGAACCCAATGTAAATATTTTATTTTCTTCTAGAAGTTATGTTTTTATCCTCCTCCTCGCCTGCTGACAGTGTGAAAGAGCAAAGGGAACACGGGCATGTGGACTGTCCTCTGAGCCATGTGGACTGAGACTCGGGCCTCAGTTTCCTTATCTGCCAGGGCACACACTGTCCCGAGTGTGGCTATGAAGGCAGGGCAGGTGGAGTGAAAACAGTCTGGTGTCCCTACCCTGAGCACTTCTCCAGGGCCTCTGGTTACCCTCCATGAAGGAAGGGCTCCATTCTGCAGGTCGCTTCTCCATGCAGGCAGGGGCTGCTGCTTCCTGTGATTCCCTCAGCCCAGCTCGGCTAGTTCTTCCAGCTGGTCAACCCTGTGCTAAGTGCTGAATGTGAACAGTCAGTGCTTCATGGCTCAAGCCTGGCACAGGAGGCAGAAAGCCCTCAGGAGGGAGAGCAGGGGAGGGAGGGTGGAGAGATGCCATGGGACAGGACCTGCTGCGGCCACAAGGAAGAGCAGGTGCAAGGGTCCTGAGGCGGGAACGACAAGCACAGAACAGGCAATGATGGCTGGCTGGGTGAGTACAACCAGGGATCTGGAGAGATGTTTGCACCCCAGGGCTGTGATCTGGTATAGATTTTTTTTTTGAGCTAGTGTCTCAGTCTAGCCCAGGCTGATCTGGAACTCACCCTGTAGTCCCAGGCTGGCTTTGAGCTTCCAGTGACCCTCCTACCTCAGCCTCCCAAGTGCTGGGATCAAAGGCACGCTCCACAATGCCTGGCAGGAAAATCATTTCTATCTGAATTTTTGAAAACATTCAATTCTTGGGCTGAGGATGTGACTCAGTTGATAGAGTGCCCATCTAGCACCCACAAAACTCTGGGTTCAATCCAGCACCACATGTACCTATAATCCCAGCATTTGTGAGATGGGGGCAGGAAGAACAGGAGTTCAAGGTCATCCTGGTCTACTTACTGAGTTCAAGGACAACCTGTCTCAAAAACAGACAAGCAAGCAAACATTTCTTCTCCCTTATTTTGTTTTAAATGCCTTTTTACTGTAAGCAGCAAGTCCACCCCCCCAAAAAAAAACCACAAACAAGAGTATGAAGTGATTTAGGGAAGTGGTCCGATTCCTTCAGCCACTCCCTGCTGCTGATGCAAGAAATCACTGAACTCATGCTCAGCCTGAGCCACTGCCCCAGACCCAGAGGAGTCCTAGGCGCTCATCTTAGCTTGAGGAACATCTCATGAGCACTGGCTGCCTGGGGCATGATGGGTAGGGTAGCCTGGAGGCTGGTGATGGGACCAGGTCTTGGGACACTTAACAATGGCTGGCTGGTGGGAAACCTTGAACTGCTTTCCAACTGGCCAGGACAGGCCCCAGCCAGCTCGACTCTCCTGCCCAGTCCTGATGCAGCCTCTGCGGTTTCTCCAGGTGGTTCCCAGGAAGTTTCTGTGACATCTGTCCTCAATGGCAGGGCTTAGCGTGCAGGAAATGTCCCCTTCTACAGGGTGATACAGGTAGTCCTCACCCTGTGCACTCAACCTCAAACAGGGTTCTGCCAACTGCCCTGGGCTTCTATCTTGCCTGTCTGCTTTTCTTATTTTGGAGGGTTTAGTTAGGAAGGAGAATTTGCCCCCCAGGGAAGGAGCTGACACACTGAGTGAACCTTTGCTGGTCACTGCATGGGTCTACTCTGCACTGACCCCAGTTTGCCAGCAATCCTGGGTGGCACTCAACAGATGCAGAACAGCCCCACTCCAGGTGTGACAGTCACACGTCTCTAGCCAGTGCCAATGTCCCTTGGGAGCAAAAGAGCTGCCATGACTCAGACCATGGCTACAGGTATGTGCAACACATAGACTAGAACTCCACAGCTCCATGCTCAAATTCCTTCCCAGAGGTGGGCTCTGTCTTGGAGGAGGAGTGAGCCATGGGAGGACCATGAAGGAGAGGTGAGGGAGGAGTGAGCCATGGGAGGACCATGAAGGAGAGCCACAGGACTCAGAGGCCCGGATGAGAATAGAGAAGGGAATAACACTCTGGGGACGACATTCAAAGTTTTTCTTGCCCGTAGCATGCCATGGAAGACACACCTCTCTCCTGTCACAGAGGACAGGGCCACAGAGTCTGACAGGCTGGCCTAGGGCCCTCCTTTCTAGAAGTCTGGGGATTGTCTGGTCACTTTCAGAAAAAAATCAATGGTCTGTAGTGGCCTTTGTCTAAAGTTCGGGCACTTTCCCAAGGGTCAGGTAGAGATTGGAGTGAATGAAGGTACTTAGATTAGGGGATGGGGAGGGTGGGGCCTGGACCACATGGACGACACCCTTTCAAAAGGAAAACATCCAAATGCCTGTCTGGAGCTCGGCTGGGGGGCTTTGTGCAAGCCTTCAAGGCCAGCTCATCTTCCCTGAGAACCCGAATCCAGACACTGTCATTCTGGTGGGAAACAGAAAATTAACAAATGAGGGCTAGAGAGATGGCTCAGTGGTTAAAGGAACTTGCTTGCAAAGCCTGATGGCCTGGGCTCAATTCCCCATTACCCAAAGTGTTGCATGCATCTGGAGTTTGTTTGTAGTGCCTGAATGGTGTGTGTGTGTGTGTGTGTGTGTGTGTGTGTTGGGGGGGGACCATTCTCTGTCTCTGTCTCTTCTCACAAATAAATAAAAATATTTTTAAAAAATAACAAATGAGGAATTTCTGATTACCCTGTGAGCATTAACGGAAGTTGTCAGAGAGTCCATCAGGGGACACCTCTGGGAATTGAGCTGCAGTTAGATGCACAGTGCTCTCTCTGTCCCTTCCTCTCTCCCATGATACTGGAGGTTCAACCTAAAGCCTTGGCAATAGTTTCAGTCACCTTCTAGCCATTGGGACCAAGCACCCAAATAAAAGCAGTTGATGGGAGAAAGGTTACTTATTCTGGCTTACAGCCTTGAGGGGAACTTTCATGATGGCAGGGAAAAGCATGGCACGAGCAGAGGCCGGACATCACCTTTGCCACAAGCAGAGGCCGGACATCACCTTTGCCACAGCAGGTAGAAACAGCAGCAGGGGAGCGAGTTGAGCTCTTGCAAGGGGGAGCTGGCTAGAACACCCCTAGCCCACCCCCAACAACACACCTCCTCCAGCAAGGCTCCACGTCCCAAAATGTCACCATGTGGGGACCAAGCATTCAGAACACATGAGTTTATGGGGGTCATCTGACTCACACCACCAGCACTAGACAAGCACGTATCAGCACATACAAAGGCCCTGCACAGGGAACACACGTTAGAAAGCAGCATGGCAGATGCAGGCAGGCTGGCACAGAGGAGAGTGGCCATTGCTGAGCTCCAGCCCACACCTTGTGGGCAGCCACGCCTGCTGTTCTTCCTGGGTGTTTAGGGGAAACAGGAATCAGATACAGAAATTCCCACCTCTGTTCTTTGTTCTTTTGTCTCAGCTGAGGACAAAGGCTTCCTTGGCAAGAGTTACAAAGTTATTTCTGCAAAAGGCCTTGGGCCAAAAGCAATAAAGTCCAACTTGAACAGAGTCATTATTCACGCCTAATTGCGGGCTGGTTTTCAGTGCGGACTGCTCAGGCAGGGCTGACCAACCCAGTCCCCCCACTCCATTTCTTAACCCCACATTCCCCAACCCCACATCCTCTTACAGAACACCCGTTTCTGTCTCTAGATGTTGCGGTTTCCTTTCGAAAGACTATCCCAGGGTTCAAGGGCATTCTGGCTGCCCAGGATTAATACCCCTCCCCCATGCTCAGCCCAGGGCACTGTCCCTGGGCCACAAAAGTGACCTGACAATTTTAGTTATTCCAGCAGCTCGAACCTACAGATGAGGTGGGTGTATGGAGCCCGTTGGAGCAAGTGACCAGTTTCGGCAGGGCAGGGCTGTGCTGAGAGCACTTGGCCCCACTTTCCACCCAGACCATCTGGAAAGAGGCTGTCCAGCGAGGAGGCCGTGGGCCCTGGAAGATGGGCTGGTTTCTCACGGCTGTGAGAAGATAATCTAGATGTCACGAAGTGGGCCAGTGTCAGGACTGGAAGAGAGGGATGGCTCTGGTCCATGGGAACACACCTATGTGCCCAGAGAGTTCCTCCTGATGTGCGAGCTCCTGCCAGGAATCCACAGCAGGTCACCCCCACTTTCCAGATAAGGAAACTGAAGCTTAGTAGGTATTCTTGGAGTTGACTTTGCCTTCTAAGGAGGGAGGTGCTCCCAGATCCCCAGCTGTACTGTGTAAAGGGGACCCCAACGAGAAAGTCTACCACAGATGTGGACATTCTGTGTATATCAATTTTTTTGTTCAAGGCTGGGGAAAATAGCTCAGTGGGTCATGAGAGAGCCATAAAGGAGATGTCAGGGAGGAGTGAGCCACGGGAGAACCATGAAAGAGAGCCACAGGGCTCCGAGGCCCGGATGAGAACAGAGAAGGGAATAACCCTCTGGGGACAACATCCAAAGTCATTCTTGCCCATAGAGTGCCATGGAAGCCACACCTCTCCCCTGTCACAGAGGACAGGGCCACAGAGTCTGACAGGCTGGCCTAGGGCCCACCTTTCTAGAAGTCTGGGGATTGCCTGGTCACTTTCAGAAAAAAAACACTGTCTGGCCTTGTAAGCATGAGGACCTGAGTGTATTCACAGCACCCACATAAGGCATGTGCCTATCAACTCAGCCCTGGGACGGGGGAGACAGGAGGATCCTTGGAGCTCACTTGACAGCCAGCCTAGCCTAACTGATGAGCTCCAGGCCAACAAGAGACCCTGTCTCAAAGGAGGTGGACAGTGCTCCTGAGGATGACACCCAGCTTGTCTTCTGACCTCCACACACACATGCACACCCGAATACATACACCCTCATTCAAAAAATTCTTTCATTCATTTAAAATGGTAACTGCTCCACCTTAGCAGGCCATGTAGAGATGCCTATTTTTTTATTGTCTGTCTACCCTTCCTTCTTTGGACAAGTTTTGAGTCTTTTGTTCCTACCTTAAGGGTGACCATATACATGGCCAAGGCTGGACAATTAGACTCTCCCATGCAGTGGCCAGGGCTGGAGGTACATCAGGGGTGCATGATCCCACCAGAGCCCCTCTACTAGAAGGCTGCCAGCAGCTCCTGCTCCGAGACTTTCAGAGCCCTCAGTTCCTTCCCTGTTCTTTATTCCTAAGTCCAGCTCCCAGCCTACCTATGGCCCACAAGCACCCCAGCATTCTCCCAATAAATCACATTTCTGCTGTAGGCATGGGACTAGTGAGTGTTTATTTTAGTAGACCTCAAAGAGTCTCTGCCTGGTAGGCACATCCTTGCTCAGGGAAATAGGCCAGCTCTGGGGGCTCTTCTGATCTAAAACGGTAGCCAGAGTGATGCCCAGTCAGTTTGGGGCTTGAGGCCTGGCGGCTTTCATCCCTCCACCCTTTGGGACCAGGCTACTCTGAAAGTACCACACTGGGAGGATGCCTAGGCCTCACAGTGGAGTCCTCTGACCTCTGACTTTGATGGGGGACATCTGATTCGAACCATCACATCCTGCCACTGGCCCTCATAGACTCATGACTGTCTCAAGATGTTAAAATGCTTTCAGTCCAACTTTAAAAGTCCCCATAGTTGTATTTTATTTTATTTTATTTTTTTTACAATTAATCTCAACACTGTTCAAAAGTCTGAAGTCCAAGGTCTCATCTGAGACTCAGAACTTAAAGGTAAGCCTATAAAATTCAAACACAAGCTAACTACACATAATGACACCGAGTAAACATTTCTCTGAAAAGATGACATCGAGCACAGCAAAGGAAGATTAAACCCATGCAACATCTAAAACAAGCAGAATAATCGAGTCCCACAGCTCCTTGTCTGGCAGTTGTGACCAGTGATAAAGTCTCTGGGATTCCACTTCCTCCCTTTCAGCTTAGCTGCCCATAGCCAAGGGGAAACACCAGATCCCAAACCAACAGCTGTCCTTGGCAGCTGTCTCATGGTCCTAGCATCTCCAAAATTTTGGGGTCCTCATGGCTCCACTGGGTCTCCATGCAGGACCTCCAACAATCCTGCCTCACATCACCCAGTTGAAATTTTTAAGATTTTTTTTTTTTTGGTGTGTTTGTTTTCAAGGTAGGGACTCGCTCTTAACCAGGCTGACCTGGAATTCACTGGGTAGCTCCAGGCTGGCCTCAAACTCATGGTGATCCTCCTACCACAGCCTCAGAAGTGCTGGAATTAGAGGTGTGCACCACCATATCTGGCAACATAGGTTTCCTGGAATGACTAAGTACTGGGCAACAAGTGCTCAGTAGCTGGTGGATTTTTAATATAGTTGTAAACACACTTGCAGTGTGTTGTCCCCAGAAGCATGGCCATCTGGGATGAAGTGTCATAGCAGGAGACAAGTTCTAACCCTTATGAGCCTTGTAATAGGGTGAGGTGGGCTAGAATGAGAGTCAGCCTTCCCTGTCTCAACGTCTGGAGCTCCCACTCTCAGTGGGTGTAAGAACCGCCGTTGCTCCACTGTGGGAGAACCAGCAGGGCAAAGGCAATGCCTGTGACAACTGGGCTTGGCCACAGCCTCAGGCCAGTGGGAAGAGGTACCCAAGTGGTCAGGTAGAATCCATGGCTCTCCATGTCTCAGAAGCCAAAAACTAACTTTTACTTTATTGTTTGAGACAGGGTCTCATGCTGGTCTTGAACTCCCTATGCACATGCGGATGACCTTGAACTCTTAATTGTTTGTTTGAGTCAGGGTCTCATGTGTCCTAGGCTGGCCTTCAATTATGTATCTAAGGATGACCTTGAACTTCTGATTTGTCTGCTTCTATCTCCCAGGTGTTGGGATTCCAGGTGAGTGCCACCATATCCTGGCTTAAAACCCCACCTTTTAAAAATATTTTATTTTTTTGCAAGAAGAGAGAGAGAGAGAGAGAGAGAGAGAGAGAGAGAGAGAGAGAGAGAGAGAGAGAGAGAGAGAGAGAGAGAGAGAGAGAGAGAGAGAGAGAGAGAGAGAGAGACTGGGCGCACCAGGGCCTCGTGCTTCTGGGGAACTGAACCAGGCCATCAGGCTTTGCAAGCAAGTGCCTTCACCACTGAGCCATCTCTCCAACCCCAAACCCCAACTTTTAAGATGTGAAATCTCACAATTATTAAAAATCTATTTGACCAAAGCAGGGCGTGGTGGCTTGTTCCTGTAGTCCTGGCACTCAGGGGGCTGAGGCAGGAGGATCCCAAGTTCCAGGCTAGCCTGAATCACACAGCAAGATCCTGTTTTAACCATTCTGCTCCAAATAAATTTACCGATTCTTTAAAGGTTCAAAGTGGCATGCAGGCAAAGAAAATGCAAGCCAAAATCTCTATGAGTCAAATACTGGCACTGAATAGGCAGGTCCTATTCTTTTTTTGACCCCCTTTTTTTCTGGTGTTTGGAGATAGGACTTCAGGCTCTCAGACCTGCAACATGTTGGGTACAACTCTACCAGCATCGCAGAGCAGGGGTCTGGCAGAGCCTTGACTTTCTCGTCTGCAGAGCGGGTGGACATGGCAGTGTTGTCTTGCTGCCTTCTGCTGGGTTCCCGGAGCTCCCAGCCTCTGGCTGCAGAAGGCTTTACCAAAGGAAGCTTTAGGATCCAAGAGGAGGTGGAGGTAGAAGAGGAAGGCCTTGAATGTCACACTGCCATTCTCAAATATTCCCTTTGCCATCCCAGATGTGACTAGCTCCTTCTACAGGACCTGCTGTCCCTGCTGTGGCATTAAGGAATGATCCCTCCTCTACAAGCAACTAGGTGAGTTCATAAATGCAACCTGCCCCTCCCCCACCCCTGCTTTCAGGCCGGGACAAACAGGTTTACAGCCTTTCTGGTATGGAACACTCACCTTCCAACAAGGACAAACACTCCTTTCTGATCTGTAGGTAGGTCCTCAGGCCTCCTTCATCCTCTCTTTCCTTCACTCGGAAAACCACTCCTGACCACCTGCAGATGCCAGGCCTAGCCCCAGGTACGGGATGGACAAAACCTCATAAAACATGGAGCTTCTGTTTCAGTGGGAGGAGAGAGGACAGACAGTACCAGAAAGTACCAGGTGCCATGAGCGGAAAGCAAGGTGTCACCCTAGCTGTTCTAAGGAGGTGGCACTGGAGTTGAAACCCAAGGACCAGACCTGGAAGCTCTGGAGGAAGAGCAGTGCAGGTGTCAAGGCTCTGGGGTCACTGTATCTGTGAACAGAGAGGTGGCCAGCGTGGGGTAGTGAGCTTGAGAGATGTGGAGGGAAGTGGAAGGGAGGTCAGAAGGCACGGGGTGTCAGAACACAGGACACAGGGGAGGGCACTTCAGGGTCAGCTCTCCCACCCAGGAGCGTCTCTTGGACTTAGCAGAGGTGCCCCACAGGAGGCACTGCACTGTGCCTTCTCCTCCATTTTGGACACTGTGCTGAACACTGGTGCTTCCAAGAGAGTTCTAGAACTTCTTGCTGTCTGAACTCGACTAATCTGCGGGGTGCATCCCAGGTACTAGGGATGCTGAGTCTCTGAGGGACCCTTTCCCAAGCACCCATCCATACACACGATGACAGACTGGGCACCCTGCCCTAGAAATTGGGTCCTGAGATTGACCTCAGTGATGCCTAGAAAAGGTGGAGACAGGACAGGGAGTGGGCATGGCACAGTGGAGGCTGGGCACTCAGAAGCTGTTGGACCTGAGCCAGCTCTAAACCTAGTGTTGCCTTCTGCTTGATGCCTGATCTCTGTCCTCGCTTGTCACAGGGAGGTCAAAGGTCTTCCTTAGCAACAGTGCCCGCCCCAAAGACCTAGCCAAACATCTCCAAAAGCTACGATAGGACTCACACATACAGGCAATAATGGCAGGTGATACCAGCTCTCTTCTGAAGCGATACCCACACACCAAGACATTGGTCTAGTACCCCGCAGTGACTAAAGAGGCTCCGAGAGACGAAGCGGATTCCCCAGTAACACACAGCACCCGAGAAGCTGAGCTGGGTGGGACATTCTGATTCACCACGGTGGCATCAGGACCATCAGGGATGTCTCTTCTACACCTGCTCCAGCTCCTACCTAGGTAGCACCAAGACTAACCCATGAACTCATGGCCGTATCTGCTGGGGTGGCTGGGCTTGTTTTGCTGGTTGGCCCAGGGCAATTTAGGAACAGGTCACAGGTGGGTGGCAGGTAAGGGAGAAGCTGTCCCTATGCTCCTTCCCCACCGTCAGGTGCTTGAAGGACCCCCTACTTTGCACGGGGGTGGGCTTTTTCCTGCTCTAAATCAACATGGCTCTAAGTCCATTTTGCAGAGGGGAACCCTTCTCAGGAATGTGTGAGGACTTCTGAGGTGTTACTGGGGGGGGGGCGCAGAGATGTTGGTAATTTATGACACTCCAGCCCACGGAGAACACTTGTTTCCAGCACAACTTTCTCTCAGACAGGGTTTCCCATAACCCAGGCTGGCCCAAGTTAGCCTCGTGCCTCACCTCCCACGTGCTGGGGTTGCAGGCGTGTGCCTCCATGCCTGGCTCCCAGGACAACTTTCTCCTGCCAGACTTCCATTGTAGGTGCTTCTGGCATTCTCCTGAGCCAAGAAATGACGTGCTCCGTGGGGCTGTTTTACAGGGTTTTGCCTACACCTATGTCAACTGAGGGACGACGGACATTGGTTTCACTAGGACATTTTGGCCAATTGCTCAGTATTTTAAAAAAGTTACATTGTTCATGGTCGGAGTGCTCTCTTCATCGCCTGTATCCGGCTGACCTGGTAGGTTTCGGGGTGAGCCCTCCCCTCATGCTGGCATCTGGCAGCTGCACCATGTCCTGGAGGGTCAGAGTGTCTCACCCAGTGCTGACATGCTGCAGTGTGTGTTTAATTACAGAGTGCTTTCCTTTCCTTTTCCTTTCACTTCCAGGCCCAGGATCTCACTGACTACAGGTAGACATGTTACCTACGGACTCCTTTCAGGTGAACCTGGACAAAGGAGCATTTGCTATAAGAAGCCCGTGTTGGATCTGCTCACTTGGGAATCACGGGGCCGAGTCAAACAGCCACATCCCATTTCTTCGTCCTTGTGCTGGTTTAGAAGGGAGTCCAAGCCTGACCCCGGGCAGCAAGATGGAGAGCAAAGGCTGCTGGTGGGTGGGTGTTTCCAGAAGGTTTTGGTTTTTGGTTAAAAGTGACAGCAAGGAGCTCTGTCCCAGAGTCTCACTTTGCAGGGATATTTGATGTTTGGAGCAGTGACAGCCACATCAAAACCAAGCAGGTAGATAGTAAGGACAGAGGGACAGAGAGCAGAAGGAGCCTGGGTTTCTGATGACAATAGCATCCTGACACCTCAGCCTTGGACTCGCCCCGCTTTGGATTTTTTTTTCCAGTGAGAGATAAATATTGCTGTGCACAAAATACTGTAAGGCAGGAATGCCATCACTCGAAGAAAATGCACTTTGATCCACTCTGCAATGATCATGACTGAAATATGATAACGATCCAGCGGCATCTGTGTTTTCTGAAACACCCAGCTTAGCGGCCTGCTTCAGAAGTCGGCAGACAAGAGTCTGATTCCAGAGCAGCTCTTGCCTGGTCCAACTAACCCAGCGTGGGCATCTCTTGAACTGGACAAACTCTGCTCTATGGCGACCAAGGTAGGTCAGATCCCCACCGGGCAATTGCTGTCAGCAGCATTTTTCCTTAACACACACCTGCTACCCACCTGGCCAAACACATCTTGGGACTGTTTATGGTCCCCAGAGATAGCTTCACTTACCAACTCCTGCCTCCCCCCACCAACCTCATCCTACCAACATGCCTAAAAAAACTGGAGTCTGGGCTCGAGTTGAGCTGTCTCCAGCAGGGCCCAGGTGTGCAAAACTGCCCTTCATAACGCGAGGCTGTGGGTCAGAGGCCCGCCCGTGTCACCAGGCAATGTGCCCTCTGGAATGGCATTAAGAGATGGGCAGCGGGAAACATTGTGGCTGGCATAAATCTCACGAAGTGCTCGTCTGGACTGTAGGGGAGGCTCCAAAGGCTGGGCCAACAACTCCTCTATTAATGAGGCCGTGTGCCACCTGAGCTCCCCCATAACTCCAGGCAATTCCCAGGGCCAGCCTCTGGGAGGCCTAGCCTGCACATTCCAGAGCTCCCTAGCATGTAAGAGGGGAGAACATGGGGTGCTGAAAAATATTCATCAAATAGACGTGTGACAGGCCCTGGGGAAGGTGACCTCACCAGGGAATAAAATACATTCTTCCTGGAGAATGCATCCAGTCCCAGGGCTTAATAATATGAGTGCACAATGACTCCCAAGTTCAGGTTGTCAACCTTGACTAGAGACGTCTCTACCACCCACAGAGGTTTGGGGTGTGCAGAGAGTGTCAGCTCATCTCAGGCCTTGAGATCAGGGCTGACTCCCCTCTTGCCTCTCCCCCCACTTATGAACCATCCTGCCCTGGCCAATGGGTCTCTGATCCCCCCACACTGTGAACATACAGAGGGCTGGGTCTTTATTTGTGGTGAGCAGCATCTGCGACCTCCACCCACTAGGTGTCACAGTAGTAACAATAAAAAAAAATATCTCCAGACATTGATGCATGCCCCCTAGGGGACAAGGTTGCCCTCGGTTAAGAGCCATTGTTCTTGTGGAATCCACCCAGGCCTTCTGGCTTAACCCTCAGTATCCATCTCTAGCCTACGACCTCGCTCTTGGCTCCCACTTCGATGCTAAGGGCCCAGGCCTCAAAGTTGCCACCAAGATTGTGTTTGCAGCACAAGTCACTCAATGGTTTCCTATTTCATTTACAATGGAGTCTGAATGTCACATTTTTGAGGTTCTCCATGTTCATACATCACCCCTCCACCCCACTAGACTTCTGGGTCTTTGAACAAGTGTCTTGGACAGACCTCTCCTCTCTATACGTTTGCACTGGCTATTCTCACCACCTCAAATCTCACTTCCTCAGACCTTCCCAAGGTCAGTTTCCTTCTTAAAATTCAGACCACAGCTCAAAGGTCACCTCCCCAGAGAGGCCTCTCTGGACCACCTGTCTGAAGCTGCCTGGCTCTGCCCCTCGCACCTACAATCTCTTCCACCCCACCCTTGTTTGGCTTCTATTGTTGAACCTTCTGTGAAATGGTCTTGCCAATGGTCTTGCTTGCTGTGTGCTCTCAGCTTCTCCCTCTCTGGAGGGCAGGGCTCTCCCTTGTGGGGCTGGATCCTGAGGCAGCTCCCACCCTGCCTTACTGATACCTGTACCATACCCGGATGCTCATCATGTTGAAGACAAGGGGGCCTATGGGAATGTCTATATTCAAGCCCTCATGTAGAACATCTCCCCAGCCTTCTGCAAAAGGCAAGTTGTCCATACTCCAAGGTCCTCTTTCTTCTTTTTAAAAATACAAATTTTTTTATTTGAGAGAAAGAGGCAGACAGAATGGCCACACCAGGGCCTTCAACAACTGCATGAATTCCAGACACATGCACCACCTTGTGCATCAGGCTTTACATGGGTACTGGGGAATCAAACTCAAGTCCTTCTTCTTAGCAGGCAAATGTCTTAACCGCTAAGCCATCTCTCTCCCAAGGTCCTCTTTCTAGAACTGCCATTGACTAAGGGCACATGGGATACACTGTTCACTCCTGGAGGCCGCTCTGGCTGTGGTGAGGATTCCTCCTCTTTTTCTGCATATGTGTGTGTGTGTGGTGTGAGCGCATGCATATGTCTGCACATGTGTGTAGTATGCATGCATGCTAATATGCATGTGGGCATATGTGTGTGCGTGATGAGGGTGTGTCCATGCATGTTCATGTGCGCTCATGCATGTGGAGGCACAGGCTGACATTGGGTGTCTTTCTCAGTCACTTTACACCTTACTTTTTGAGACAGGGTCTCTCACTAAATCCAGAACTCAGCAATTAGCTAGGAGCAACTCCAGGGGATCCTCCTGTCTCTACTTCCCTTGTGCTGGGATTACAGGCACATGCCACTGTGCCTGGCATTTCTGAGTGCTGGGGATCTGAACTCAGCTCCTCATGCCTATGTAACAGAGCCATCTCCCCAGCTCTGTACTTTGCATTTTAAAAACACTTCTAGATGCTTTCCACAGTGGGGACCAGACAATCCCAGCCCCCAGGTAAACTCAGGTCAAGGGCAGCCTGCAACCTTCATCCACTGTAGCTTCTCAGTAGGGCCTCTAATGTCCACTGACCCCATGGAGAGGGGAAGGAGGTGATACTCCTGTGGTCCCCACTTCGACTAGGATGCAGAGAGGCTGCTCTGACCATGGCTGCCCACAGGAGTGCCTCTTGCTTCTCCACCAGCCAGGCTTCCCCACTGCAGGGGACTCCAGCCTGTGGGTCCCAGCAGTTACCTCGTCTGTCCTGAGTCATTTACCTGGTGTAACTTGTGCCCTCAGCCAGTGCACAGGACAATGGGCCCGCAAGGGCACCTTGGAAATCAGGGGGCTCTGTTACCTGAAAAGAGGCTTGCTCACCCTCTTGAGACACAGGGTGTGAGGCCCACTCCTCAGCAGCATCTCGACACCTCAATTATGGTAAGAGCCAGGGTTTATCTGGTCAGACGCTACGCTAAGTGCTTGGCATCGATGATTTCATCTCACCCTTGCCCACAGAGCAAGAGACCAGTGTGGAGACCATTGTCATTGTCACTTGTCAGATGAGAACACTGAGGCACAGAATGGTTGAGTCACACGCCCCCATGTCATCACTGGGCGGGTGGCCAGGTAGACCAGCTGTCCTAACCATCAGGGCCAGAGTCAGTGCAAAGGAAAGAAGTCAGGCTGGTGGAGGGCAGAGCAAAGATGGAGGAAGAAAATCCGTGGCCAATCTGAGCCTGAATCCAGCTATACCTGATGTGAGAACTGCCTAAGATCTGGGGCGGTGCAAAGCAGAGAGGCACCTCCATTTTGCCTTGGGCTGATTTCAGACCTCTTTCTGTTTCTTGTGCCTGATTGCAGCCCTTCTAGGAAAACACCCCAACCCACGTTCCTTCTGTAAGCTGCACTCAGAGGCCTTCTGTGGCCGCCAGCAGATGTGGGTGACATAGTCCTGGCTTCCGGCCCATGAACTGCAAGGTCTGTAACCCCAACGCCCAACTGTGGCCAGCCAGTGCCTCTTCCCCTCTAGGCTCCAAGCGAAGCCTAGTTCCCTAGCAACCACCCCAATTAGGCAATCACGCCATTTATCAGGATGCCAATTAATTATAATGATCTTAATGATCTCCCAATTAGATAGCGCCTTGAAGCCGGGGCTGGATAGCAGGCATCTGCCGGGTCCCCACCAGCCAGTCCCCAGGGTAGGTCCCCCAAAAGAGGATCACCTTCCTCTCCACTGCCACACAGAAACTAGGTGCCTGGGACCCCCTCAGAGGCCACTCCACCACCAGCCACAAGAGGGTCTCCCTTCTAGAATGAAGGGGCTAAATCCCAATCCCTGAGTCCATGGCCTTTTCCTGGGGCACACTTGAAATCTCTCTTTATATCCTGACCAGGGGAGGGGTGTGCATCCACAGGCAGAAAGAAAAGACACTAAGCAACTGTAGGTTTTCCTCAGGGGGAATAAAACAACCTAAGTACAAACCCAAGACACAGCCCCCAAGTAGCAGAGGCTTTTGAAGAAGTGCAAGAATTCCAAGGGACATCTATCAGCTACAGTTTTACTGTCTCACTGGGCAGGTCTTCTTTCTGCTTTTGGAAAAAAGCCCGAGGCCCTGCAAAAAGAGGGCCCAGTGGTTCAGTGGACCTGGAGCCCAAGGGCTGTACCACAGACCACTGTTGGCAAGTCACAGTCTTCTCTGTGCCTCAGTTTCCCATCTTTAATATAATGACACTACAGGACCTGCCTCTCAGGGCTTTTGTGTGGATATGTCTGTTCAAAGGCCTGGCCTGAACAATACTGCCTGCGGTGTATCTATCCATCAGGAGTAAAAAGTCTCCTCAGAAAGGCTGACTTTCTGTTGTAGGAAGGGCCTCTGGCCTCCAGAGGGGCAAAGTCTAAGGACAGATAATGGCAGGGCGATAGTCAGGGGGCCAGAGGCTGCCACCTTGAGGCGGGTCTAAGCAGAGAAGGGTTCCCAGGCCAGAAGAAACACATCCCCAAATCCAAATGTGGTTTATATAGCTGGGTGTGGTGGCGTACGACTTTAATCCCAGAATTTGGGAGGTAGAGGTAGGAGGATTGCCTGAGTTTGAGGCCAGCCTGGGACTAAAGAGTGGGTTCCAGGTTAGCCTGGGCTATAGTGAGATCCTACCTTGAAAAACAAACAAAATTAAAAAACAAAAAAATAATGCGGCTGAAACATCAAGATGTGGAATGACTCATGGAGCCCAGTCCTTAGAATTAAGCCTATCTGGCTGTTGGGTGGGGGGCACCTACAGGCCCAAGGTTGAGGGTGTACATATCTCCTCCTCAAGGTCCAGGCTGGTTGACTAACTCACCCTTTCACCCTGAAGTCTGAAAACGTAACATGCTATTGGGGTTTTAGAAAAAGCCATAAATTGAAATAAAAGAAATTCAAGAAGGATACACAAAGCCCGAAGCCACACTGCCCCACAGCCAGGGCAGGGTTGACACACAGGGCCTTTACTGCATCAACTTGGCTCCACGTGCCAATGTCCAACATGCCACCAGCCAAGTGGGCACCGTGCTCACCAGGCTGCTGATTCCAACACTAAATCACACCAGGACAGGTTGTCTTGTTTTCCTTGGGGACAAGCATGGCTGGGCCAACCATCTGGGGTGGGGAAAGTGTAGTCTTCACTCTCTCTTCCTTCTCCTTAATCAATGGTTAACTGTAACTGATTCCCTTTGGGGAAGGAGTCTCAGCCAGATCCCCTTAACACTACCTATAAGGTGAACAATTCCAGGGAGAGAACAAATCCGGGGGTGTCTTCCTGGGAAAGCCAGTGTCACCTGCTGCCTGTCACCCCCAGAGACTTGGCTCCAGGGTGATCTGGGGGGGGGGGTTGGTGGCACCGTGGGAAAGAGGCAGGGGACAGATGGAAGGGCAGGAGGTCTGGCGTCCAGACAAACACTGAGAGCAAATACTCAGATTCAAACATAAGCTAAATGTAATTACTTGGTTAATTAAATATTGACTTTTAACTCAAAAAGTGATTAAAACAAGGTGCAGGAAAGCCCTTTCAGAAGGGAGGAGGGGTGACTTGGAACTTTCAGGAAGTGGGTGAGTTAAGGGGGTCGGCAATTAGAGTCTATACCGGGCTTCCTACTGTGTGCAGGGCGTGGCTGGTCTTCAGGGGCCCCTCCGGGAGGGCAGGGGCCACCTTGCAGACCCAGGGCCAGAGGTTTCCCCTTCCATCCTTCCACTCCCAGGATCCCAGACACAGCTCATCCGCACTTCCAGGGATGAGGCTCGGTGCCTGGCACCGGCAGAGCTCGGTCGCTTGAAGAATGAATGAACTACTCTAAAGAATGTCGTTTCAGAAACGAATTCCCAGCCATCGCTGCAGCGTCCCCGCCGACTTCTGAAGCCCAAGGGATCCGGGCCGGGGTCTGCAGGGCGATGGGTTCTGACCTGGCCTGGAGGAAGTTTTCCTATCCGTTCGTCCTCTCACTAGCCGCGAGTTCTCAGCCACTCGCAAGATCCAGTCCACCACTTGCTTGTGTCCTGCCCGGACAAGCCCCACGTGGCCCGGCTTCTAGCTGCTCCTCTAGGTCTAAACTCCAAGGGGTCAACAGGGCCATGCCCCTGCGGCCGGCGGGTCCAGGTGCCCTTCCCCGGGAGCCCCAGGGGCTCGGAGCAGCGCGCAGGAGGGTCAGGGGCGCGGCGGGAAGTCCTTGCGGGGCCGCGCAGCCCGCCGGCGGGGTCCAGTGGGTCAGCCCCCCGCGGCCGGCCGGCGCCGGAGCCTCTCCCTCCCGGGCCCCCGAGGTCTCACCTCCGCGCGCCGGAGCTGCCGCGGGACCCGGGCGGAGAGGAGCGGCCGCGGCTCGGCTCACCTGGGCGGCGATCGCGGCCGTGATCGCCCCGGGAGAGAGGCTGGGGCCGCGGGGAGCTCCGTGCGGCCCCGCGCCCCGCGGCCTCACCCCGCGCGGGGCGCCGCCGTCTCGGCCGCAGCCGGGCTGGGTTGCGGGATCCCGGGGACTCCGCGCCGCTACCGTCACCGCCGCCGCCACCGCATCCTCGGAGAGATTGCCGCCACTCCCCGCCTGGCCCCGCCAAAGTCCGGCTCCGCGCCCCGCCCGACCCGGCCGCGCGGCCCGATCCAGCCCCGGCGTGGAGATCCGAGCAGCCCGGGCGGCGCGCGGCGGGGACTCGGGACCCCGTGGCCACCTCCCGCCCTCGCCAGCGGCCCCAGCGAGCGCTGTACCTCGGGCTCCGGGGAGGGACGCTCCGCCCGCCGGCCCGGCCCTGCAGCTTCCCCGGAGCGCGGCCTCGGTTCCCGAAGTCCGGCCCCCCGGACGGGGCAGCGGGCGGAGAGCTGGCGTGGTCCCGGCCTCCAACGCCTCGGGAGCCGGCTGGCTGGCCGCGCTCCCGGCGCCGAGCGCGCACCCTCGCCGGGACACGGACGCACACTCACCCGCCACACACTCGCTCCCGCTCGCCCTCGGCGGAGAGTTGGAACAGATGTGAGATTCGCCCGGGAGCAGCACACGAGGGAGGGACGCGGGCCGGAGCCGCGTGTGCGCGTGTGTGCGTGCGCGCGTGTGTGCCCCACAGACCGCGGGGGCATTTCTGATAAATCAAATAATCGTCATAAAGTCGGGAGGGCCATCGATCAGGCCCACTCGGCTAGTGGCCAGAGACTGGGCATCTCTTTTCCGACCGCTTCTCCTCCCACAGAGCTGCCAGGAACCCAGTGTTCTTGAGGCGTGCGACAGCCCCGGGCTGGGCGCTTCCCTCCTCCTCGTAATGACACGTTAATAAATGTTTTTCTTTTATCTGTTTTCACTGGGGCTCGCCCCGGTTTGCAAACACCCGGCTGCTTCTGCTGAAAGCCCCGCGCTCGTCCACACACACACACACACACACACACACACACACACACTTGCCATTGGAGACGCCAACTCGGGCTGATCCCCGAGCTGGATGGTAGGGGACAATGCCCACGCGCCCAGGACCTTCCCACGCGCCTCCGAAGCTCTCCAAGAAATTAACTTGCGCTCAAGCGAAAGCAGCAGCAGCATTGCCCAGACATGGCCCGGGAGTAAGAAAGAAAGGGGAAGACCAGTTTTCTCCGAAGGACAAGTCGACTCCAGGTGGTGCTGTTTGCGCGGTTTCCACTGTCCCCGAAGCCTTGGGAGAGGCCTGGGGTGGGGGGCACTGGGCTGACAGAGGCGGGTGAAGAGCCCTTAAAGAACCAGCCAATAGCTACAGGAAGCGTAGGAACAAAGATCAGGGGAAAGAGACCCAGCTACAGAAAATGCAACAGTCTTCTGCAGTATTACACCCATTTTGCAGTTATAAAAACCTAACAGTCTACAAAGAGGGTAAGTGACTAGCTCAAGGTCACACAGTTGAAGCCAAGAAGCCTAGCTTCAGAGCTATGCTGGAAAACCCTAGGCTGTTCTTCGTTTCCAGCCCAGCCTCTTCCTGATGTGATCGTTCTACTTTCTATTATCAGATAGTGGCAAGTTCAGTAAATAATACAGGACATCCATGAAGATATACTTTAAAAAATTGCTACTATTTATCTGAATTTCAAATAGAGTGTCCTGATTGGGTTGGGGGCTCTAGATTTCTCCCCACTATCTCTTTACCAATCCAGATTAGTGGAGAGTCTGAGCAAATCAGAAAAAAAATATATCAGCTCGCTTCCCCCCCCCCCCACATCTTGCTATGCCTATGCCAGGCTTAATTCTTCACTCCTGTGAGCCAAAGACCATTGGCACGGCTCCCCTTCTGCCTGATCTCTGTAGAAGGGCGATGGGACCTTCCTGTGGTGCTGTTTAGTACATGTATGTGCAAACTCCCCAGTTGCAACATCAGAATCTAAAAGACACGCAGGTGAAGTTAGTTTTGACGCCACGGTCCATTTGGTCTACCATATCCAAAACAGTACGTCCTCAACAGGCAGCCAATGAAGAAATGTTCATGGTGCCTCATGCCTGTAATCCCAGCGCTGGGAAGGCTTAAGGCAGGAGGCTCCTTGAGAATTTGAGACCAGCCTGGGCTACATAGTGCATTCCAGGCCAACATAGACTACAGAGTGAGACCTTATTTCAAAAAAAAATTTTTTAAATCCCCAAAGAGCAATGCATTTGAAATCATATTTTTGTTTTCTCTCTCTCTCTCCTTCCCTCTCCATCCCCCTTTCTCTTTGCAATGTGTGATTTTATACTTACAGCATATCTCAGTTTGGGCCAGCCTCATGTGGTTTAGGACTCCATCCTGGACAGCACCGCTCCAGTAAGGTCTGTGGCCAG
This sequence comes from Zapus hudsonius, assembly GCA_004024765.1. Taxonomy (NCBI): domain Eukaryota; kingdom Metazoa; phylum Chordata; class Mammalia; order Rodentia; family Dipodidae; genus Zapus; species Zapus hudsonius. The sequence goes on along the minus strand of PVHP010006371.1, from coordinate 19,530 downwards.
GTGAGGAGTCCTTATATCCAGTCATCATGTGAAATTCTCTTAAAGGATCTTTCTGGAAAATAGATGTTTAGGAAGGTAAAGGGTCTTGCCCGCAGCTATGAAGTTGGCAGGTGGTTTCAGCCTGCTGGAGGCTGGCTGTTCATGTCTTTGGGACAAGCTCCTTGCCCCAGCAGGGATTTCCCAGCTGGTCCCCAGAGCCTCTGGCGGTTGGGTTGGGAGAGGCCCAGGGCTGAGACCTGTGTCCTATTTCCTTTGGGGTCTTGGAGAATGTTTTAGAGATGGTGGGATTTCTACCACAAAAAATCCAAAAACCATTGTGTGATTACGTCCTGACTTTCAGATCCTGACCCTGTCCCCAGATGGGTCCTGCTCACAACTTTCATCAGGGACCTCAGTCAGGGAGGGGCAGCTCTTGTGGGGTTGTGCTCTGGCCTGAAATGACATTTTTAGGCCTTACATGCTTTCTTTCTATTGTCGTAGTTGAAACTTGAATTCAGTGATAGGGACATCTCTGTTTTGCCTCATCTCATTCCTTAGGGAGGAGGGGGAGAGTTTAAGGGTGAGTACCTGTGTGTGTGCATACACACATGTGTGTGCATTGCAGGGTATGACTGTGCAGCCATAAGTCTCATGAGGATTGGCTCACCAGCTCAGACATCCTTGGGGTGGAGGGTCTGCAAGCTACCCATTCACATGTCTAATTCCCAGCAAACTCCATGGTCCTCCTAGCCCAGGGCTCATTCTGTGTCCTGGTCCTTTCCAGATAGACTGGGACTACTAACCACACTTAAGGGCTCAGTATCTGCTGGGAGATGTGTGGCCTTGTGGCTCAGATGTCTCCAGCCGCCACATCTCCTTGCTAGTCTGGGTGGCTCCATGGAGTCTGGGACTCCCATAGCCTTCTGAGTCTCCAGCCCCTGCTGCCTCCAACTGGACCATCTGGGACAGCCTTTTCCCTCTGCTGTCCCTCTTATTCTCTGCAACATCTGTCACTGGAATTGTCCTGGCTGGACAATCTCATGGGGCCTTGCAAGCTCCCCAGACTGCCTAACTGTCCCCATTATTGTTTTAACCTCATGGGACCTTTGTTCTGACACCCCAATGTCTTGCTTCTCCCTTCTAGGAACTCCTTGATGGCTTGTTATACGGGGTGCCCACAGGCCCCAGGCACCTGGCTACCCTCTGGAGTCCTCCCCACTCTGTCATCCCTTCTTTCACAGACAACAATGGAAATTCAAAGCCCTCTTTCCTCAGGTTTCTGTATCTTGGTCCCCAGGCCGAAACCCAATCAGATTGTCCGAGCTGTTCTGACCGCATCTGGACTAGAGTCGATGGGATTTTTATGAGGGTTGTAAAAAGCAACCTTTTAACATGTCTCAAACAAATTGGCGTGTAAAGGAGAACCATTAAGCAGAGGGAAAGGACTGCAGACTGGAGGGAGGCTCGGGCAGGCCCCAAGAGGTGGGACACAGGTGGCTTTAATAAGGAACACAAGTTTGGCTGTTCCTTCCTTCTCAGGAGCAGAGGAGTCTGCAGTCCTCTCGGAGAGGGGAGGTGGCCACCAAACTTCCCAGCTCCTAGTGGACATGCTTTGCCCAGCCTTTAAAATACAAATTCCAGGGCTGGAGAGATGGCTCAGCGGTTAAGGCACTTGCCTCCAGTGCCTAAGGCCCCAGGTTCAATTCCCCAGGACCCACATAAGCCAGATCCACAAGGTGGTAGCCCTGGTGCTCTCTCTTTCTCTCTCGCGCTCTCTCTCTCTCTGCTTGGAAAATGAATAAATAAAATATTAAAAAAATATTTAAAATACAAATTTCAGCGTCTTGCATAACAATATACACTTGTGGTTAATTCTGCTGAAGTTTCAGTTAGACCCAAGCTGTCCTGTCAGTAGAAATGTGTGGGCATTAGAGAAACACTGTTTACTGTCTTGAGATATTGTGATAATAAAAACCAGCTCTGTGAACCCCCATTAAGGCAGGGGAACACTAATTGTATTTCACGCTGTCTCCCTGGGCCAGCACACGGACACAGACATGCTTTACTTCAGCAAATCACGGCTAATTTTTGCAGCGCCATACCCGTTTTCCCCTTTAATTACACGTAATTGTATAGTCTAATTTATTCTAACGCCTGACGCCCAAAAGTGCACATTTAGGAATGAAGGGCTGGTTTGAGAGGGAGGGGAATTATAAACGAGTGTAATTGCAGGCTCCTGAGTGATCTCAGTCATGGTGTTTAGTATGATTTCTTACCAGGGAAAGACAATGGGGTGTCTCCAGTCTTCAAGGGCCACAGGTAGTTGTTTAGTTCTATACACCCAGAGATCTCTTTTTCTGAAGCGGCTGGCTGGAAAGGGCAAACATGTGAACTTGGTGTCATCTGTGATTTGCTGACAGGTGACGACATAGTACAGGTGCGGGCGAGTTTTAAAATAGTACGGAGGCCCCAGGCATCGGATGAGGTGGAGTTCAGGGGATCTTTGCTTTCTTAAGGGGAAAGGCAGTACGGCCTGATTCAGAGTTCCCTCTGGGACAACACATCTCGTTTTACAATCGCATTCCAGAAAGATCGCTTTCTGAGCTTTGATTAGAACTCATTGAATATAATTAATGATGGTTACAGGCTGCTCCAAAGTCAAGTGTCTAACCTATCTGGGCTCAGGTCATTGATAAGAGGCTCCTTCACTGACCTCCTCCAGGCCTCAGTTTCCTCATTTAAGAAGAGGCGACTGAGCTGGGGGGATTGTTCAGCAGTTAAAGGCATGCGCATGCCCAGCCTACTGGCTCAGGCTCCGTTCCCCAGTACTCATCTAACGTGATCGAGTGAGATATGCAAAGTGGTGTGTGCGTCTGAAGTTTGTAGCAGCAGGTCTTGGTGCGTGTACACACACACACACACACATACACACATACGCACGCACGCACGCACACACACACCCCTTTCTCTTTCTCCTGTGCCCTCTGTAATAATTAGAAAAAATTATCTCAGGGGAGACTATCAGGGATGTTCCCTAGAGATGAATGACGGTGAAGTGTGCACACGGTGAGTGGTATGCTCAGGAAAGGTACATGATGAGTGTTCACTAAATCAGAATTGGGGGAGACTCTTTCAAGGCCTAGGACACTGGGCTACAAAGATCCAGGCAGTTAAGGGACAATGGATGGCATGATGTGGGCCAGACCACTTCTCAGCCTTAAAATCCCCGCCTTTAACATGGCGGTTTGAATTCCTGTGCAAGACCATGACACAGACCTACCTGAGTCGGCTTCCCCCGGCCTCTCCCTTCCCCATCTCTCGCTTCTCTTTGTATAATGAAAATGGCCCACTGAAGTGTTGAACAAACAGCTCAGTGGACGCACTTCTACCCTCCACCCCGAGCCCATAGTTGACCGTGTTTCGCCACACTGAGTTCCTTGGAAGGAGGTTGTAGACATGATGACACACCACCCCTCAGGACTGGGGCGGGCATCTCCTAAGAATACGTTGCTTTCCCAGATGGCCTCCCCCGTCATGATTGCATCTAAGGAAATTAACAGTAATTCCATAATCTCTCCCAGCTTGCTCACATTAGCAGAGTCACAGTGGCGTTTTTCTCTTGGTTTCTCAAGCCTGTTCCTGCCTCAGGGCCTTTGCACTCACTGTGCCCTCTCTCTTGAGTATCTTCTCCAGATCTGACTCTCCAGCTCCTTGTCATCCTTCCAGAGACTTCTTCCCTGCACGTTTCGTCTAAAGATGTTCCCCCATCACTCTCCACCCTGCATCACCGCTTTATTACCTTCCTATAACATGCTCGTCTCTGAGATCCGCACATCCCAGCTGACACTCGCTGCAGGCAGCAGGAGCTGTGTCTGGCACCATTCTCTCGCATACAGGCTTCCATAGATACTAGCTAAATGATTGAACAAATATCTTGCTTGCCATGTTTCCCAACAGAGAAGGAGGTCAGACGAGCACATTTGGATCTCAGCGTTTCAAGACGAATCCAGTTTTAAGTCCCAGAGCTGCCACTCATGAGCTGTGTGTCAACACAGGCCTCCAACTTCCCCCACAAATGAGGATGGTGTCTGTCTCCACCACCTTGGGGTGCGCATTAGAACAGAGCCTGTCATCCACTGCTAGCCGTATTCTTGTGGGTGTGGGGGGCCCAGAAGAGGGGAGGATGGGGATGAGCAAGTGTGTGGAGGACAGAGGACAGACAACCTTGGAGTGTCCATTCTTGCCTTCCACTTGGTTTGAGACAGGGTCTCTCTTGTTGCCACCAGGAACATCTGACTAGCTGGTCTGTGAGCTTTGGGGTTCTGATTCCTTCCACCTCCCATTGCCCTGGGATGACTGGCTTTATTGTGGGTTCTGGGGATTCCAACTCTGGTGTCGTAGTCAGCCACATGCCCCTGGAATGAATCTTCAAACCAGGAACAATTTGGAGAGGAAAGTATTTATTGAAACTGCAGATTGAGGGGAAGTTCTGTAATAGCGAAAGAGGCTGGCCCTCTTTCACAGGTCAGAGCAGAGAGAAACCCATCACCAACACCACACACATAGAACAGGGAACAGGCAGGGGGGCCATGGACAGAATTTCTTCCCCTTTTATATAGCCTTAGGGTGGGATCTTACAACCCTTTCCCAGACTTAATGGCTTCCTGAGTCTTTGGAATTTCCTTCCTGCACTGCCCACACAGGAAAGGATGCTTACTTCTAGCTTCTTTGAGTTTCTTTATATCCTGCCCCTTTCTGAGAGGCTGCCTTCCTGTAAACATCCTCAGAGACCCACCCAAGATAATTAAAAAGATCCAAGTTGACAACAAAACCTAACCATCACATCTGGTCATTGGCTTGCTTTCATAGCAAGTACTCTTAATCACTGAGCCATCTGCCTAGCCCACCTTGAGCTAACAAAGATGGAATTGGCTGGACAAAGCCCCTGATTTTAAGTCCCTCTAACTTCACACAGGCTCATGCTGAACCCATCTCCAAGTGGAACCCCCCTGGGACAGCTTCTTGGATGTACTCATGCAGGACCACTGGCCACGTGCTGCCTGGTGACAGACCCGCCACATTAACATTTGGCCTGGAAAAGGCCCTGCCTGTTTACAGCAGGCATCTGGGCTGAGGGGCCAGAACCTGTGGCTAAATATTTTGTTTCTCAGCCTGGAGGCTAGACCTCGGGCTCCCACCAAACTGAGACACAGGGACATGCAGAGGTGGGTTCCAAGTGGGACCCAGCAGCAGAGCCCCCTCCTTGTCTGATAGCTCTGCTATGAATTCGACCTCATCTCTGGCCTCTAGGCTTCTAAGCAATAGACACTCTGTACTGGACATAGGTAATGAGGGCTTTCAGCTAAAGCCACAATGAAAAATGAGTTCGGAGAGTAAAAAAAGCATTGGAAATTTGGACATAAAGATTGTGCTTCGCTGGAAATGAAATAAGGTAGTCTATCTGGGACAGTGTATGTGAGGTGGGTATTTGTCTTAGGGGCACTGGGAGTTGGGGAAGAGAATTGCCAGCACCTTCATATATATATATATATATATATAATTTTTTAAAAAAAATTATTTTCAAGCAGATACAGAGAGAGAGAGAAAGAGAGAAAGAGAGAGAATGCACCAGGACCACCACCTTGTGGGTCTGGCTTATGTGGGTACTGGGGAATTGAACCCAGGGCCTTAGGCACTGAAGGCAAGTGCCTTAACCGCTGAGCCATCTCTCCAGCCCAGCCAACACCTTCTTATCCAGTGTTTCTAGCAAGCACCCCACCTTCCTTTGGGGGAAATGGTCTCTCCCCTGAGCCTTTGATGGATGAGCTTTTACCCCAGATTGCCAACATGATTGTACTGAGAAACGCCTCCGGCTTGGTAAAGTACTGTGCGGGTGTGTCTGTGATGGCTTCCAGAGACTGAGCTAGGAGGGGAAGAGCATCTCGAATATGGGGGCCTCACCTCACGGGCTGGGGGTCCAGATGGAATAAAAGGGGGTAGAGGAGAAAGTCAGAAGCATAGGATGGCTGGCTCTGACTCTCCATCACTGTCCTCCCCCTCCTCCCTGGCCACCATGATGGGAACTGCTTTGAAGCCCTCCCTGCCTTCATGGACTCAATGTCCTGAAACTTTAAGACAAAATAACTCTCTTCTCTCTAAAGGCGTTCTCTCAGGAATCTTGTCAGAATGATGAAAGCTAATAGTCTCCTTGAGGCCTGGCCAATCAGTGTATCCTGTGTCCTGACCAGGGTTGGTCAGACAGAATCACACGATTCCTTGAGGGCCAATGGGTAACAGGTGTAGGCTTTTCTCTGGAGCTATTGAGAGCAGTTCTCCTCCCCTGGGTTTGAACTGGCGATGACTGAGCGCCTGCTGGAGACCCAGTTGGGCCAGAAGGCAGAGGCATGGGGTGGGGAGAGGAATTCTAAGATGGCCCTGAAGATTCCTGCTCCCCAGTCTCTGGGTAGTGGGTGGGACAGTGGACAAAAAATTTCACTATCAGAATGAAAGGCGGTAATCAATCAAAACCTATCTGCAGAAATCCTGAGCCTACAGAGAACTCAACACTAAATCATACTGCCAGCAGGCCTGCCAGGGCTCAGGGAACATTGTGGAAGAGGGGGCGGGAAGATTGTCAGAGCCAGGGTGGGTAGGAATACCCTGAGACATGGTCCCCTCACAACCCCATTCGGACTGACTGAAGCCTCCAGGACTCCACTGAGGAGGAGGGCTCTAGGGAAGTGGGAGCAGGGGTGAGGGAATAAAAGGGGAAAATTATATATATTTAATATTTCACCCTCAGGATCAGATTGAGGGAGAAGAGGTTTCATAGATGTATTTAAGGGTCTCAGCCCGTCAGGGTTGAATCTCTCTAAAGGGAGAGTGTCCTAGTCGGGGCTGGTTTACCAGGTACAGGCCACACAGGAGACCAGATTCTTTCTAGAATTGGGTCCTTCAGTTGGCCTTACAGGGAGGGGACATTGTCATCTTCTGGTTGGCCACGTGGCACGGGATGCCTTGCCTGACAGCAACACCAGAAGTTTAGTCCTACAACCACAAGGACCTGAGTCCTTTGAAAAGGACCTTGAACCTCAGATGTGACCCCAGCCTTGGTCTTGATTTCAGCCTGCTGTAATCCTGAGCAGAGGACTTGGTAACCCACAGGCTGTCTGTCGCCTGACCCTTGGGATTTGTGAGGGATTAAACAGTTTGTATCGGCGAGCTGATAACTTCTACACACTCTACAATGAATACACGTGTGTGCCCCTACCTCAAGCTGGACCTGAAGACAGCCACGTTCTGCTAGGATTTTCAGTTTGATCAGTCTGTAAGCTGCCCCTTTCCTTTTAACCTCGCCTCTTGGCAGAATTCCCAGGGTTGCATCCCACAGCTGGCTTGTTTATCATCCTTGCCCTGAAATCACTTACTGAGCTTGGGGACTTGTCACATGGTGCTGGGATCCACTCTGGTCACAGGCCGGTGCAGTGAGCTGTGTGCAGTGTGACTTGTCCTCTTGTCACATCTCCACACCCTGGGACTGAGGATACAGAGTCCATCTACAGCCTCTGGTCTCATCCAGGTGCCTCTCTTGGGGACAGGTCAGGGCGAGAGCAGCTGTGTACCGGGTTGTTATCTTCTAGAGGCTCAGGTTTGTTTTCTCCACCAATTAAAGATTTAAAATGCAGGGAAAAGTTTCAAAGAACAAAGTTGATTTTCAAGTAAAAGTGAAGGTGAACACAGACTCCTCCCGGAGGAGGGGATTCTGGAGCTGGAGACCTACCACCCCAGTGGGAACCAGGCTGCTACTGAGATGAGGAAAGACCTCCCTCCCATCATCCAGACTCTGACTGTTTGGCTTCAAACAAAACAAAAGGACTGGTTGTTCCATGATGCATCCAGAAGTACGCAGGTGCCAGAAAGCCCACTGGCAGGGAATAAGGATTAGGAAGTCAGCTGCCCTCTCCACCATTTTAGGTCGCCATCTTGAAACACTTTAGAATATAGCCCCCAACCAAGGGTCCTTTTCCCTATCTGTCTGCCTAGCCAAGGATGCTGTCTACCTCCTGGAGTGTCTCATGGTTGGGGGTGGGGGTGACTCACATGCAAATCACTGAATAGCGAGCAGTCAGTAGCTTAGACACCTCGGGCTGCATATGGTGTCTGTACATACTCTTACAATGCTTTAAATGGAAAAGCCATTCTTAGCTCAGGGCTGAAGTCTGGGATTCAGCAGTGAGCTTGGGGTGGGAGATCATCGAGATCCATTTTGGGGCACATACTGGAGCTGGATTCTGGTGCTTAAATCTTGGCTCCGGCCTCTGCCACTTGGGACCTTGGGCAAAGACTTCTGGTAGTTTCCCTGCCTGGAAAGGGGGTTAGTTAGAGAACCCACCCCCTGAGGTGTGTGTGGAATGGAATGAACCAACATATGATGTTGTCAAGCAGAGTTGGGCTGAGCCAAGGCCGGAGTTATTCATCATCATTCTCTTCCCTTTCATAGTTGGGTAGGATGGAGCCTCTGGGGTCTGTCCAGTGAAGGTTAAGAATGCAGCATTATTTTTCCTGGGAGGGCTGTGTCAAACCCTAAGACTTGACCTCTGAGTTTCTCCTGCTCTCTGGGCCCCATCTAGGATGTCCCTTGGGCCATCTTTATGGTTGACACCTGATGTAGACAGAGAGCAGGGCCACTCCTCCCCTTGTCTCACTGTCCCTTGGTGCCACATGACTGCACTTGGAGGGAGACTCTATCTCACCTGGGTGGAGCACAGTGAGGTAGGGGAGTGGGTGGTTCAGTCCCCACGCCTCCCATGGTGGTGCAAGAGTGCACCCCCAAATCCACGCCAGTCTAGAGCCTAGGGCTGTGAGCTTCCTTGAAACTAGTCTGATATAAATAATTTAGATGCAATTTTACTTGGTTAGTATAGCCCTCATCTTGTAACTGTGTCCTTCTAGGAAGAAGAAATGGGGACATAGAGTGCTACCCAGGGAAGACCCCGTGAAGATGGAGACACAAGCCAAGGATCCCCACAGACCCAGGAGTGGGTAGTAGCAGGAAGAATCAGGCCATGGAGACCTCAGAGGGCGTTTGTGGCTCTGTGACACCTTTATCTAGGACCCATGGCCTCTAGAACGTGAGGGAAATGTTCCTGTACCTCCAAGCCCCCCAGCTTGTGATCATTCTTACAGAAGTCTTAGGAAACAGGCACACACACAGTGGGACCACACCTTTCTCTTCCCGGAAACAGAGAGGCCCAAAGTGGGGCCATGCCTCTTTCTTTGTGTTGTAGAATGGTGGTGTAAGGAAGAAATGTTCAGATCGTCCCCAGGGGGAGACCAGAGCCAGGATCTCAGTCCCATTCTGATTCATGGGACAATGATGGCCCAGACATGGATTTTTAAAAATTATTATTATTATTTTTTGAGGTCAGGCATTGTGACACATGTTTTTAATCTCAGCACTTGGGAGGTTGAGGTTGGAAGATTGCTGTGAGTTTGAGGCCAGCCTAGGCTATGGGTGAATTGCAGGTCAGTCTAGGCTAAACTGAGACCCTGCCTCCATCAGAATAATTTTTTTCATATGTGTGTGTGTGTGTGTGTGTGTGTGCCTGTGTGTATGTGTGTGGATACATGTGTGGGTGTGAAGGCCAAAGGTCTTCCTTGATAACGATTTATTGAGACAGGGCCTCTCACTTGAATCCTGAGCTCACATCACCATTTGGCTAGACTCATTAGCCTGTTTTAACCCTTTTGAGTGCTGGGGTTACAGGTGGGCTGCCACACCCACCCAGCATTTGTTTGGGTGCTGGGGATCCAAACTCTGTCCTCAAGTGTGTGTGTGACAAGTGCTTTATTGACTGGGCCATCTCCATGGTGTTTATTTATTTATTTATTTTTAATTTCACTTCCCTTCTGGACACCAGAATCTAATTTTGTTTCAAATCCTTGATGTAAGTCATCGGTGGGTCAAATAAAGAGACTTCTAAAATTTGAAAGAGGAAATAAATGTCAGCCTTGAGAACCTTCAAAAAAAAATCAATGTTATTGAAGTCTAATCTGCATAGTGCTTAGACTGTACGTTTATTGTGTGCAGTGTGGTCATAATTCAGTCCTAGGACTTCCCATCACCAGGTGAGCTGTTCTCCCTCATGTGCATGGGTGGTGTTGGAACTTTGGGGTGGACACCCTGCTTTGGGGGAGGAGAAAGCCTCAGTTCTCCTAGGGCCTGAGGATAGATTCACTAGAAACCCTCCTGTGGACTGTTGGGAAGTGCCTGGGCATCAGTGGGCGTGGCTTGATGCTGCCATGCTGGGTGAGGCAGGAAGCTAGCTGCTGACACCGCCTGCCGGGGCCTAGACCCTGGCTTGCACAGGCCCATGTGGCTATGGATGGTTCTGGGGCAGCAGATGTGGGCGAGGGGGCATGAGGCATATAACCTCTGACAGCAAACAGAGCCCTGGATGCTCTTGGATCCATACAACCATCTCCCTCCTCCAGGGAGACACTGGGGCTAATGTGGGGGCATCAGAGGGTGTTGAGGGGACTCAGTATGGCACCAGAGGCAGGCACATGGTGGTCATTTTCCAGAGTGGTGAAGCAGTGAGGCTGAACAGGAGATGGTCTGTCCTTTCCATCCTGCCTAGTGCCTGAGTCCTGGGTGTCCTGGAGCCCTGCTTGGCATCCAGGGCTGGCCTGATACAGTCCCCCGTCCTCTCCTTGCAATAGACCTTGCTTTACTGAGTGACTCTCTAAGGGGTCTCTAGTCAGCCACTGCCCCACCCAACCCTGTGGGTGCCATGTTGACTCAGTGTGCTTATATTTGGTTGGCCGTGTCTCTGGCAGGTGCTGGTGCCGAAAGGGCTGGGCTGCTGACCAGGAATGCAGCAGAATCCCTTGGGACAAGCCAGGCTCAGCTCACTCAGTCCCCATCACTTGGAGAGAGACAGTATGACAGTAATACACTCACTCCATGGAAACCACTGCAAACCACAGATACCACCTTGCGTGGCAATGTGGCTGCAGAATCAATAGAATGAATTGGTATTAAAAAGGGAATTTATTGGATTAGCTTATGGAAGTCCAACAATAGCTCTCTGCAGGCCTTGAGGGTTAAGGAACTCAGTCTGCATGGCTGGATACCCCAGCAGTCCCAATCAGGCACTGAAGGCCCAGAGGATTCCCCTAGAGCCTCTGGTCTTCAGTTCACACTAGAAGGCTGATGACATTTGGTTCTAACGCTGATGAAGGAGAGCTGAAGAGAGTAGATGCCCTTACAAGTAAATAGCAGGGGTGGGGGAGCAGCCAGGTGAAAGGCTGAGAGTAGCCCAGGTGAAGAGCTGTGTTCTCTCAGACCCTCCTTATATGTCACCCACTACCAGAAGGACTGCCCATTCTGGAGGAAGAGACTTTCTCCTCCAGGTAATCCTTCCTGGAAGCAACCTCATAGTTCCACCTAAGAGGAACGTCTCTGGACTCCTAATCTGATCAAGTTGACAACAGAACTTTCTTTGTTCCCGATCTAACATGGCAGAACCCAGGACTGTACCCCACCATCAAGAGTCTGGGAATTTCAGTTTCTGAAATTGGCCCGGGAAGGTAGGACTCATCTCACACAGTGAGGGTGCCATGCGGTCACAGGAGAGAGTACCTGCCTTCAAAACCCCATGACAGTGTGGAGGGGCTGGGCTAAACCCTCAGAGCACCTCTCATAAGTCTGTTTACATTTAGGGAACCAAGGAGCAGAGAGGGCAAATGACTTGTTCCAGGTTCCAGAACATTCATCAGCCTTCCAAAGGGGGTACTACCTGGAAAACAGCACCAATTTCAACAGCCCCCCCCCCCCACTGGAGGCAGCAATGCTGTTACCAACCACAAGGTAACTGTACTTGCTCAGTGGATCTAGGACAGAAGCAGGAATACCAACCTGTCATGTGGGCACCCAGCTGTGCCCACGGTCAGAAGATCTGCTCTCTGCTGCATGACTTTGGGTGTCCATTTCCTCATTTGCAAAACAGGCACCCAAGTCTCTCCCTCGTTTATTTCCTCCAAGAATATCCTGTATTTCAGATGGGAGTGTGGCTCACAACAGAAGAGTCGGCTACACGCAGGGCGTTTCCCTCCTTCAGTCACCGGATCCAAAGGTGCCCTGTGGGCAGAGGAAGATGGAATGTGTGTGGCTTGCTGCCAGCTGCACCCATTCAGGGTCATAGGCCGGGCTCTGGGCTTCTTTAGACAGCTAGTGAATTGAGAAGTGTCTCTTGGAATTCAACCGAGCCCACCCACAGCAGGTCGTTTGCAAATACTATGGGGACCCGTAGCCCCAAGCTGTCTGGCTCAGCCTGTGTGGTGGTGATAATAAAGACATGCCTCCCCCCAAGCAGGCATCCTTCCTGGTGACCCACAGCTGTATGCCATCTCAGTGTCACTTCAGAGCAGGAAGCCAGGTCCCTGCTGTCACTAAGCCCAACAGGGAGGGGGCTGCTGGTGCCATCAGCCTGCAGGAGCTTCTGGAAGGTGCTTTCATCAGGTGACAGCTATGACAACTTCAAAGAAGAACAATACTATGATGCCAGGTCTGTGCTCATGGAAACGGAGCTGTTGGCAACTGCCTAGAAGATGGTGGAGGGGAAGGCTCCAACCATCTCGGCATTAACAGCCTTCCAGGTGCCAACATGCACATGGGTGGGCACTTGGGGTTCCCACCGTGAGCTGGAAGGAGAGGTCTGCTGGTGGTCAGGGAAAGTCATTTTCCTCCTGTTCTAAAGGCCAGAGTCTGTCTTTAAAAGGAGAAGGCACCGCTGGGCGTGGTGGCGCACGCCTTTAATCCCAGTACTTGGGAGGCAGGGGTAGGAGGATCACCGTGAGTTCAAGGCCACCCTGAGACTACCAAGTGAATTCCAGGTCAGCCTGGGCTAGAGCGAGACCCTACCTTGAAAAAAATAAGAAAAAAAATCTTAAAAAGGAGAAGGCACTGTCTCCTGTCCCTTCCTGGTCTCATGTGCATAGAGGCCTGGCACTGAGGCAAAGAAGGCCCTGGGGGTGAGGAGGTTACCTTCAGGTCACCCACCAGTGGGCTGAGTGTGGCAGGGCAGCAAAGGGCCTGACTCAGGAGCCAGTCCTCGGGCTTCTCATTCCCAAGTGGCCATGCAATGGGGTCACTTGTAGTCAAGAGCATGACCTACAGAAATGGGTTCATGAGGCCGATCTTATTAGACAGTGACTTTTTACTGGCTTGTCACCATTTTGCAAAGTCCTTTTCCTGCTCTGTATCTCCTCCACCCCCCTTTTTTAAAAAATATATATTTATTGTCCATAATGAGTTACATTATTTAGTGGGCAAACCATGCGTTGTTATCCCGACTTCCCCAATTCCCCCCCTCCCCATCCCTGATCAGTTGGATATCCTCCTCCGTGGGCTGTCTGTCTTAGTCCTTGTGGCAAGGGATCCTGGATATCCTAGTACTCAGCCCGGTCTTCCTGGCCCAAGTGTGTTGTTACTGATGGGTGCCATGCCTCCGGACATTCTCCCCAACCACGGCTCTCACAATCTTTCCACCCCTCCACCCCCTTTTTTAACTTAAAAAATATTTAGCTATTTATTTGCAAGCAGAGAGAGGGAGAGAGAATGGGTGCACCAGGGCCTGTAGCATGCTGCAAACTCCAGATACATGCACCACTGTGCATCTGGGTTGATGTGGGTACTGGGGAATGGAATCCGGGTCGATAAGCTCTGCAGGCAAGCACCTTAACTGCTGAGCCATCTCTCCAGCCCCCTTTAAAACTTTTAAAAAATATTTTATTTATTCACTTTCAAGCAGAAAGAGAGAGAGAGAGAGAGAGAGAGAGAGAGAGAGAGAGAGAGAGCACACCAGGGCCACTACCTTGTGGGTCTGGCTTATGTGGGTCCTGGGGAATTGAACCCGGGGCCTTAGGCGCTGGAAGCAAGTGCCTTAACTGCTGAGCCATCTCTCCATCCCCCTTTAAAAACTTTTTAATTGACAACTTCCATGCACAACATACCATAGACATATCATAACTTCCATAGACAATATACCATGACCATAATCCCTTCCTTCCACTCTTCCTACACTGATTCTCTTTCACGGAGCCTCTTCACAATGACTGGCACTTCCATCCACCTGAGCCAGAAACGGCTTCCTCCACCTCTCTCCACCCTGACTCTGGCCCTTGCTCCTCCTGAATTCTTGCCGAGGGCACTGCCCCTTCCAGTCGCCTCCCTGTCCTCCTGACCATGAAACTGTGGCTGATCCATCTCCCCAGGTGCCTCCTGGCACCACCTGGTACTGTCCCAACCCACGCTCCATGTGGGAGCTCTTCCGGCTCCACGTCTGATAGATTCATTCTGGCTCATCACCTCACTCATCACACCTTATGGAAATGTTTTGTGGAAACATCAGGCCCTGGAGTGCCTGGTACAGGCTTCTGAGCTGGTGTTTTGTCTAGTTAGAACCACGCTGTCCCCTGGTTCAACCTTTCACCTTGTTTGTCAGGTTTGGGGTCAGACACTATTTGGGTTGACCTTGGTATGGAACAGAGATAAGAAGAGAGATGAGTTTTGGAGAGACCTCAGGAAGCAGAGGTAGGGGCGAGAGGGAAGGAGGGTGGTGACCCAGGGCGTAACTTGCAATGGGAGAGCACCCAGGAGACAGAAGTAAGCACACAGGACAGAGGGATCCCAGGGGCACAGCCAGGGGATCTGTACCCCAATTCTTGTGAGCTGTTCTTTGGGGTTTGCTAGAGAGTGTGAACCCCCTTGCTTCCCACCTGCTATGTGTGGGGCATAGAAGCGATATTGTCAGGTGTAAGTGGGTCTGAACCCACTCAAGGCTCCAGAGCGGTGCAGGGCACAGGCGGCATCTGTTCCCCCAGGGGACAAGGACAAGAGGCAGTCAGTGACTCAGACCTTCCTGACAACCTGCAGACACAAGATAGAAAGCCAAGGACTGTCTGACTCGCCCTTCCCTTGGGGAGCAGTCTCTGTTTGCAGCTTGGGCTGGCTTTGAACTCTTATATAGCTGAGGATGACCTTGAACTCCTCATTCTCTTAACCTCTACCTTCCGAATACTTGGATTACAGTTGTGTGCCATTAAGCTCAGTTTTATGCAGTGCAAGAGATCAAACCCAGCGCTCCGTGCATGCCAGGCAGGCCCTCTACCTGCTGAGCCCTCCCCAGCCCCTAAATATATCTTAGCTCTTTGGAGTGCTCCCTTCTAAATAGAGAGAGCTGCCTTCAGCCTAAACCCTTCCCAAGCAATTATACTTACCCGCAACTTAGAGTGTTGCTTTGATTTCTAATTTATTTTTATTTTTGAGACAGGGCTTCACTGTATAACCCAAGCTGTCCTCAAACTTGTGACAATTCTCCTGCCTCAGCGTCCTATGTGCTGAGACTTCAGGTGTGTGCTTTACCATAGTCACTGTCTAATTTATTTTTCCAGTAAGATCAAGCTTCTAGAGTTTGCTTTAAAAATAGATAGAGGCCCGGTGTGGTGGCACATGCCTTTAATCCAAGCATTCCTGGAGGCAGAGATGGGAGGATCGCTGGGAGTTATAGGCTGGCCTCGGACTACAGAGTGAATTCCAGGTCAGCCTGGGCTAAAGTGAGACCTTACCTCGAAAAAGAAAAAAAAAACCTAAAAATAGAATTTAAAAACTAAGAATTGGCTCTTTAAAAAGTTAAATACCAAGGCTGGAGAGATGGCTCAGCAGTGAAGGCGCTTGCCTGCAAAGCCTAACGACCTGGGTTCAAGTTCCCAGTCTCCACGTAAAGCCAGATGTATAAAGTGGTGTGTGCATCTGGAGTTTGTTTACAGCAGCTAAAGGCCCTAGTGTTCCCATTTCTTTCTGTCTGTTTCTCTTCTATATCTCTTTGCTTGAAAATAAATAAAAATATTTTTTTAAAAAAAGTTAGATACTATCACAGACTGTGTTTGTGTGACAGGTGAGGTGACAGTGAATCCAGGGACACTGGCCAGAAGGAAGCAGTCTGGATTCTGCAGCAGACATGTCTGTCATTGGGCCCCCAGTGCCCCTCGCCCTAGGTTTGGTTCGATTTCTCTCCTTGCCAGAGCTCCTTTCTTACACCCACCAATTACATTCTTGTCTCTGCTGATTCGGAGTCAGTTCCAGGTTTATTTCATCTTCCTGTGCATTCTGGCTGTGGGCAGGTGGACTGGCGGCCCCCTTGCCAACCGTACAGAGCCCTGTGTGTCTCTGAGCCTTGGATGCAGGCAGCTGGCCAGTGACTGATGGCGTGAGGGAGGGGTCATAGTGTCACGGTTGCATCTCTCTTTGTTGATGGCCAGCTAGTGCAGCTAGCAGGGAGGGAGAAGGCATGACCTTGACCTTGCTAGGTGACCATCAAGGTTCAGGCTTGTCCCCTATTAGCTGATGGATCGGCTCTTCCTGCATATGGTCCTGGGGAGCCTGGAAGGTTCACCTTCTCCTGGGTTGTAAGTTTAGCACAGAGTCTGGCCTGTGCTGGTGGCAGCTCTGCTCTGTCTCGGGAGCCGGACACCTGTCACCAATGACAATGCTGCCGAAGTCTCAGAGTTTGGGGCTACATATGAGGTCCAGGTGGGCAGTAAGCCTGATTACGATGGCTGGGGAGGGTGGCGATACTTGTCCTGCCCCTTGGGTCTTTTCTGCTGGGAAGCGAGTCCAGGCAGGGTTTCTGCCCCAGGCCCTTGCAATGTTGACTCCTCCTACTCCAGGCGGCATCTGGACAGCACTGTTGACCCCTCCCATTCCCTCAGGTGTCAATGGGCAGGGGTTGGGGGGGTGTCGGAGGTCATGGCAGTTTTTCAAATTTACCTGGAACTCAGAGCCGGAGGCTAGGGCTTCAGATTACACACACCTGGCGGAAGTAGGCATCTGGAGATGGGGGGAGAGGGCAGGGGTGACCGTAGAGGTGAACATGTGTCCAGGTGAGCAGAGTGAACCTGAAAGGGCAGGCCTGGAGGTGTGTGATCAGAAGGAGAGAGGGAAGTAGATAGCTTCAGACATCCTCAGGTTCTGGTCTGAACAGCCAAGAACCAGGGCCGGTGGAGATCAGAGGCTAGCAGAGTGCTTTGGTACGTTTTATACATTTTGATTTACAAACTCTCCTGCTCGCTAAGGCCATTCTCCAAAGCTAAACATGAACATTCAAAGAAACAAATATGGAGTTTCAGGAGTCCTTGGCCATTCTGTGCCAAAGGACTTCCTGTCACCTCTCTTCACAAGTAGCAGTGGTGACCCACTCTGGGCTCCTGAGAGACAAGCAGTTTGATCCACAGGTCTGGTACCAGGCTGCAGCTTCTTCCCCTTGCTATCACTGCTTTCATGGTGCTTCAGAAAACAGGGGTTCATGATGCTTGTCACCCCCCTTTGTAAAAGGGAAAACAGAGGCTCTAGATGCTTGTCTGATCAAGCCAGTATGCAGCCCAGGCCATGAACTACCTTCCAACAGCCTACAGGAATGAGCTCTTTGAAGAAAAGTAAGTCACCTTCCTCAGCAGTGCCTTGGTTTCCTCATTTGCCAACTGGCACGTTAGTGGTCCTGCCCTGTTGACTTGAAGAGAGTGTGAGAGAGTGGAATTGTGACTCAAAGTCCAGAATTTTCCCTTGGGAAATTGCCTTGCCTGGGAGGAAGCTGGTCTGGGTGTCTCTGTCCCCAAGGTTGGTTGTGGTTGGCTGTCCCCAGCACCACCCAGTGCTCACCTTGACTGTCTGGCTCTGCCTGCTTGAACTGTGGGGCTGCAGGAGGTGACCAGATCCCTAGGGATCAAAGAGCTGCTCTTCCTTTGGAAGAGAACACAGTAGGGCCAACTCGGTTCTGGCTTCTGTCATGTTCCTACAGCCAGACAGTTGCAGAAAGATCCTTGTGCTTGGAAGACACTTCTACAAGTGCCACCCAGGTTCTTAGAGACGTTCCCTACAGAGGTGTAAGACCAGCTGTGAGCCTGGGGTCATGTCGTGGGTCAGCGCCATCATTTCTCCAAGTTCTCCACAGAGGCAGCAGAGGCAGCACACTCCAGAAAGCTTACCGTTCAGGCACTCATGTTCATGGCAGACATGGCATGGTGATCCTGTGTGGCCATAGTTTGAAGGCAATGACACCTGGCTGCTAGGTTGTCTGTGGGGGAATAAAAGAAGGTCAAGGGCCAGGTGTGGTGGCACACGCCTTTAGTCCCAGCACTTGGGAGGCAGAGGTAGGAGGATCGCCTAAGTTCAAGGCCAGCCTGAGACTACATGGCAAATTCCAGGTCAGCCTGGGCTAGAGTGAGACCCTACTTTGAAAAACTAAAAAGAAAAAAAAAGTGTCAAGACTAGGCTGGAGAGATGGCTTAGTGGTTAAGGTGCTTGTCTGCAAAGCCCAAGGACCTGAGTGCAATTCTCCAGTACCCATGTAAAGCCAGATGCACAAAGTGGCACATGCATCTGGAGTTCGTTTGCAGCAGCTGGAGACCCTGGTGTGCCCATTCTCTCTGTCTTTCTTTTATCTCTCTCTACTTACAAATAAATAAATAAATAATTTTTTTCATTTTTTTTTAAAGAAAAGGCCAATGCTGACTCTGTGGTTTGGCCCTGGAGGAATTCAGGGTGACTGGGTTAAATGGAAGATGCGAGACACCAGACATGGGCAGTAGTGTGCGGCCACTGCAACATTGTCCTAATGCCAAGGGGCATCCTCAGGTTTGGTCCTTGAAGGCCTCTGTCCATGTGCAGGACAGCACTGAAACACTAGCCTTTGATTTAAAACCCAAACACACTTGCTTCCTGACATCCCATCCCAAGGGTCAGCTGGGGTGGTGTTTACTTTCTATGGACAGACCCAGCCTGGCTTTGACTCTAACATCTGAGTTCACCCCAGGCAAGGGTGGGTAATCCCACAGCTAAAGCACATGAGGGTGCAGGGTGGCCAGGCCCCTGGGGAGATTTAGCTTGCCTGCCACTTGTTTGGACAGGTTTGTGGGAAATCACTCCCTCAGCCACGGAGAATTTGAACGGAAGGAGGGTTATCAATTGCAAAAGGAAATTACTGAGTCTTCAAATGCCATCAACTTGGAAAAAGATGGATGGGACTTTTATGGACATGTTGTTTGTCCTGAAGAAATAAAACTCCTTAGAAGCCGACTTTACCAGCCCCAAAGTGCTGTGCTGATATCGATGATAGCAGTTCATTGTCCAGTCTTTGATTTTTTGTTGCATGTGTGTGTATGTGTGTGTGGGTGCACTGTGTGTGCTTATGCACAGGTGTGCACTCAGCTGTGGAGATCAGGGGTGCCCCCTTCAGTTACTCTCCACTTTATTCTTTGAGACAGGGTCTCTCATTAAGCCTGGAGCTAACCAATCATAAGCAAGCCAGCCAGCTGCGGGGATAACCTTGTCTCTGGCTTATATGCAAGCATCGGGGATTAATTAATTGATTAACTAAGGAAGGGTCAATTCGGTTTACAGTTCAAGGGTACTTCACAGGGGGAAGACACGAAGACAGAAACGTGTGAACCAGCTGGTCACAAGGCACCCACAGTCAGGAAGCAGAGAGATGA
>PVHP010006370.1:0-60843 GCA_004024765.1 Zapus hudsonius | reverse complement strand
GGGGGGAATTGGGGAATTCGGGATAACAACGCATGGTTTGCCCACTAAATAATGTAACACATTATGGACAATAAATATATATTAAAAAAAAATAAATAAAATACTCTTTATTAAAAGTTACTATTAGGAGAAATAAAACCAAGCCACAAGCAGGAAGAACAAATTTATACAACATAATTTACATAATATTGTATGTATCACAAATTATGTCTATTTTGAATGTTTTAAAGCGCATAAAAACCAATAAAGAAAAATAAAACTATTATCAATAAGTGTAATAAAATTGTCCAACTACATTAGTTTTCAGAGAAATAAAAGCTAAAATTCATAATTGGATACAACTACACACAAACCATGAGATGTGGAATGAATTATACTGCAGTACATATTAGCAAAGACGTGAGCTCCTTAGCGCTTGCTTTCATACTATAATGGTTTCTGCCAGTCTGAATAAGCACATATACTGCAATTTAGCCACTCCATTCTAGACACCTACCTCTTCGAGCTGGGTGTGTCTGTATTCCAAATATATGTACAAGAATGTTTAGAACTTCAATTAAGTGTAGCAGTCAAGTTGGGAAATGAATGACTACCAAGCATAAAATGAGAGTAGATTTAATTATTTTTGCACAATGTACTCCTATACAGGTGTAAAAACTAAAATAATGCTATGTTAAAAACATGGATGAATCAAAGGCTACTTGTGAGTGAAGAAAATAATTTTCTGTATCAGACAGAAAATAGGAGGGGAATGATGATACCAACACATGATGCATCAATACAAAGTTTCTACTTAATAAAAAAAGAAAATAATGTCTATTATATAATGGCACAATAAAAATTTTAAGAATAGGAAAAACAATATTCTTAGACTGTTAAGAAAGGTTGGTTTTGGACAGGCATTCTAGCTGTGTCTCTAAAGGACACATTGAGCTTCATGTGTATTGACAGTATTTTGGTTTTGACCTACCTGATTTTACTAGAGTTTGCTGATTTTATGAAGACTCACTCGCCACTCTGTACAGCCACATTTTTTCTTTATCTCATGGCATGCACTGATTTCTGTCCTCACCCCATCTTCCAATCTACAAGCTGAAGTTCTAACTCCTGTTTTATTAGTATTAGAGATGAACTCTTTGGAACTTACTTGGGGCAGAATGAGCTTTTGAGGAAAGTGTCTTGACAGGATGAATTCAATGCCTTATGATAAACACCAAAAGCTTGCAGTGCAAGGAAAGTTCACACCAAGACACAGAGAAGGTAGCTGTTTGCCAGCTCAGAAGAGAATCCACACTGGAACCACATCAGCCAGCACTTTGCCCTTGGATTTTCTGACTCTCAGAACTGTGAAAAATAAATGTCTGTTTTTAAACTGCCTGGTTTATGGTATTTGCTTTGGACCAGACACTGGGTTCACTAAGACAGGGCAGAATCTCCAGCAGAGGAAAGAGAATGTTCTTGCATCTCTTAAGTAGCACCGTGTCTCTTTCAAATGACTTTTAAGGATATTTAAATTCCTGTTTCCTTCCTTTAAACATGCCCACTCAGTCAATACAGATGTCTTCTATCCTCTCCTGGGCTTACAGAAACAAAGCAGCATTTGATATAGTAACTATTAGCACACCTGTAAGAACTACCGGCCCCTTTTCCAGTGCACCCCTTCAAACCTACCACTTTCCCTTGCTCTACCCAACACACATTCTTGTGGGTGTTCATTCTTACACTTTCCAATCCTCCATGGAGTGATTCAACTTCCAAAGCAATATTATAATTTGACTACACCTGGACAGTCAGGTTATGAATGAAAACTAATGTTTTTCCAGTGGATTTTTGAAAAATTAAATCTCAGGGCTTTTTTTTAGAGGAATTGTATATTTTATGACCTTTAGTAACCAAACCAATAATGTGTATGATTTTAACTTTCCTGAGTATCAAATTTTGCAAATCTCTGTACTATACATCTTTTTTTACTGGTTTATTTTAGGCTTCAGATCTCTTCTATCTTCTTTACTAATTTGCTTTTAACCCTTTGGAACAGTACTGTTCAGGAATTATACTCAATACTGACTATGTTAGCATTTCTCATTTTAATTCTATAATGGGTAACCCCATACCTCCCAAGGAAATAACAGAAAATATTCAAGACAAGACAATGATTCTGTATGTATAAATATAGGTGTTTAATATAAATTCTTCAAAGTGTAATACTGTAGTATAGTATATATATAGATATATATCAATGTGTAATCATATATAATATATTATTAGTGTAATAAAATAGTACAATAATATATAATACATAATAATAACATAATAATATAGTTTTTGACATTTATGTAGCACTTTGCTTTTCAAAAATTTCATAATTTATCTTACTGTTCCTGCATACATATTCCTTTAGTTCATTTGTTGATGCAGCATATAGAAACATAAAATCATTCTTTAAAGTGCCTCCCATACCTCATTATTTTTTATATCTGGAATCCTAGCACATATACTTCTTGACCTGGTATCAGCTATTGCCTTCAAACATTTCATTTCAAACCCCACTGTTAAGGAGTAATTGCAAATATAGTATTGCTTTCTCCTGATATGTATTTTTATTAATGTGCTGCTTGGTGGCATATTTTATACTTTCTGGCATTTTCCTCATAGCAGCACTAATCTTGTTTTGAAAATAATCACAGTGTTTCTAAAGTCTAAATAGATGCCAACCTTATTGATCGCAGCTAACTCTTTATCCTCTGTTGCAAACGAATTTCAACCTCACCCTTGCATTCAACCATCTGAAACTGCAGATTTCCAATATCTTTTATACCTTCATCCTCCAAACCTCCCATCCTTGAACAGTGACTTCACATGAAGTAAATTTTGCATCTGTCCTTTCCTTGTCCACATTTTGACCTTTGGCGAGGTCTTACCCTGAAACGTCATGTCTCCTTTGAACAGCATTGACAATGCCTGCTACAAGATTGAATCTCCTCACAATGATTTCAGCGGCTTGCTCTTCAATTGTTTGGGCTTACTGTTCCATAAAGCAATAAAAAAGAAACTTTCCACAAAGATACCTCATATCCAGTTGGTAGCAGGTAAAGATAATTAATGGCTAAAAGACAAAGATTCAAGTTGTGTTATCAGGCTGTCTGCTTCTAAGAAAACGCTACAAAGGCTTTGTGCTGAACTATCATCAGCAAACACTTATTGAGCATGCCAAGTGTGTGTTTATTTGTAAGCACAACACATTACCTCTTTATAGGTTTTATTTCGAATTTATTCTTAAAATAGCTATAAGGGGTATAATGGCTGTTTCTCATTTCTGTCATTTCTTTCTTCAATATAGTTATTTTTATTGATTATGGTCAATTACTTTTGGGTTTATTTGAAGGGATTTAGTGTTTTAGACATTGCCATAGGAGTTTGTTTCTTTCAGAAGTTATAAATAAAGACCTTGCTGTTAAAATTTACAATTTTAAGTCAATTATGTACTTTGTTGTTAATTTGCTTTGTTTCCACTTAAGAAAACTATTATTATACATTCACACAATTGATGACTTCATCAATTTTTTTCTTTCATTTTATGTATGTTTTCTGAGTTTTATGTAGCCCAGGATAGCCTCAAATTTTCCATATAGCAAATTCTCTATATAGGGTGCTCTTAACTCCTGAACCTCTTGCCCCACTCTCCCAAGTTCTGGGGTTACAGGCATGTGCCATCATACCCAACACTCTTCCTGATATGTTTAATATCATTTTTCACATCAGTTTTTACACAGCAGGATAAGAAGTGTGGATAGACAGAATTCTGTGAAGAGTGTTCCAGTGTGAATTATAATGGGAAGGTATTACTTAGGTAGTTGGCTTACAGAAAGTACTACAGATCTAGGTAGAAAAACAACTCTCAGTCAATTTAACCAATAGTAGCATTTGAGTTAGATTAATGATTTTTTTGTGTGTCTGTGTCTGTGTCTGTCTGTCTGTCTGTGTGTGCACACAAGTCACAGTACATGTACAGAGATCAGAGGATAATTTAAAGTGTCTGTCCTCACCTTCTTCTACCTTGTTTAAAGCAGGGTCTCTTGTTCACTGTTGTGTGTGCCAGGCTAGCTGGCACATGAGTTTCTGGGGATTCTCTTGTCTCCTCCTCTAATCATAGGAGAGTCTGGATTACAGAAGTGCACTAAGGTGCTCAGTTTACCTTGAGTTCTGGCATCTGAATTCAGGTCCCCATGCTTGAGAAGCAAGTGCTTTATCTACTTAAGTCATTTTCCCAAACATAGATTGGGAAATCATTAATCTAGGAACCCCCAGAGAATGCTCTACTTATTAGTCTGTCAAAGATCAGGTTGTCCAACTGTTTTATCCATACAGGTCAAATTTTACTCCTCAGTGGTGCCTTCTCTCTGCGGATCTCTACCAAATGCCTCAAACTGCTACTTTTACAATTTTCTCCCAGTCCCTTGCTGACTGCTGTTACTATTAACATCACTCTTAAAATTTTTTTTATCAATAACAAACTATTTTTCCACCCAGACTCTTCAAGCTGCTGCCATTTAGCCAAGGATGGGCATCTCCTTTGTTTTAATTCCAGGCCCACTGATGCCAGGTGCCTCTCCAACGTTTCTCTCACAGCAACCACCTGCATCACATCAGGGCCACAGCCTTGCTATGGCACGAAGGACATTCCAATCCCTATGTGAATTCCTTCAGCCCCTATTTACCACTGTCTAGCTATAATTATTCCAACAGATAAGCAGCCTTCCAGCTCAGCCCAAGCCTTCAGAGAATTTTCATCCTTCCTGGTTGGTGTGTGATACAACTCTCCTGCAAAGCCTCGTGAAATACAGGAGCTGCGCTCACCGGGTCCCACCGCCACCCAGGAGACCTCACCCAGGCCCAGCTTGAATCACTCCAGAGACGACTTCTTGCTGACTCCACTAAAACTATACCTCATCACTGCTAAATATGGGACATAGACTTGGGGGGAAAATACTATTTTTCATGCCAATAAGTGTTATATGTTCTTTATGCCCCACCCCTTGGTTCCCTATTCCTTTGACCTGCCTGCCTCTCCCCACTCCTTTAACTCCTTGTGTGCCATAGGGACCCCTTTGCCCATGGCCAGCCTCCTACATGCTTATGCCACTGATCCATATTTAAAACAATTGGGGGAAGTGTTGGGCACTGCCTGTTGGCACTGCTACTGAGAGCATGGAACAAAGGGTTAAGGATGTATGAGTGAGGTGAAACCCCAATAATTAGGTAGGTGTTTCCTGGCTCCACCAACCCTCACTCCCAACCCCCATGGGCCAGCCACAGGAACCAGCATTCCCATTTCAGCATGATTGGCAATGGGTATCAGACAAACTTCCTTGTACCCATCCCCAAGGACCACGGCACGTACTTCCCGCCACTCAGGCCCCCGATGAGGTATTCTCAGGTTGTACATACTCACTTATCCCAGTGCAGGCTGCTAACTCACCACCCCAACCAACCAATCCCTTTTTCTCTTCCCTATTCCCCATCCCCCTGACCCCCTTTTTCCTATAAATGTAAGTTCCCCCAATTGAATAAAGAACCACGTGGATATACTATACACATCTGCTCGAGTGTGTGTCTCACCGGACCCCCCTGCATCAGCCCCCCAGCTCTGTGGACCCAGCCCTGAGACAGCCAACAGCTCGCTCAGCTCCCACAGCTTCTCTGTTTTCCCTCTGTGGTGGCCAATGGCGCCCCCGGAGGCAAAAACAACAGGGGGTGGGCTTATGGGGGTTATAGCTGGTTCCCCTTGCCAGGGTTTGCATACTGTCATGGTTTGATCCAGGTGTCCCCCGCAAACAATTGAATGTGTTCTGATAGATTGATCCTCAGCTGATGGCAATTCGGGAATTAGAACCTCATTAGAGCTGTATTGTCGGGGGCAGGCTTATGGGGTTATAAGCCAGCTTCCCCTTGCCAGTGTTTGGCACACCTTCCTGCCGCTGTTTGCAGTGCTGTGGCAGAGGTGATATGTCCAGCCCTCTGCTCATGCCATCGTTTTCCCTGCCAGGATGGAGTCTCCCCTCGAGTCCGTAAGCCAAATAAACCCATTCCTCTACAAGCCGCTTTTCCTTGGGTTCTTTCTGTGCAGCAACTAGAAAGCTGACTGCAACACATACCTTCCTGCCGCTGTTTGCAGTGCTATAGTGGAGGTCATGTCCATCCTCTGCTCTTCCATCATTTTCCTGCCATCATGGAGCTTCCCCTCAAGTCTGTAAGCCAAAATAAAACCTTTCCTCCAGAAGCTGCTTTTCATTGGGTTCTTTTCTGTACAACAATAAGAAAGCTGACTACAACATCTAGACTACTCCACTCATTACCATGCTAACTTTTACATTTGTTCTTACCACACATTGACTCAATGGTGCTGTTCTAAGAATGACTTCATTTCCTCAAGACATTCATCTTCAAAGGGTTGTAAGCAAGCCATAGAATTGGACCATCCATTACTGTGTCTTCTGCTTAGATAGACTAGATAATGGAAAAATGAAAAATTCAACTCTGATTGTTCAGTGCTCTTCCATGATATAGAATATTTCAATTATTTATTCCTTGTATTTGCAAAGCCCCACTTTTCTCCTCACTCACATGCACTCTGGCTCGCTTTGGTAGCAGTGAATGCTTCTGCCCAGAAATAGCAAATCAATAAATTATCACAAGATCCTGTGTGTGAGCACGATCTATGGGGTTCAGCTCTGCTCATCATACAATTTTAAATTATTCATCAAATAGATTTCAAATTTTATCTTTGGAGAAAGCCCTTACCATAGTTAGCTCCACATTTCTGGGATTAACATCCAAACTAGACACAGTTTATAGGAGGAAGGGGTTTATTTCAAGATTACAGATCCAGGGAAACTTCCATCAAATGGCAGAAGAAACTGGTTCCCATTCATAAATCCAAACAGAGAGACTCCACAAAACAGCTAGCACCAAAAGCAAACACAGCCAGAGCTCAAAACCTCTCTGCATACCTTTAAACTGGAATTCAGATCCACCCATCAGAAGGTCTCAGAAGTTGAGTCTGAAGTCAGCAGAGGATTACAGCAGCATCCATAACAGATATACGTGCTCAGACAAAGATATGAAGGCAGGAGGCCAGTGCTTTTGCCTGGTACTTCTTTTTGTCTGGGCTGCTAGTTGGAAGGTGCTATACACCTTGAGAGCAGCTCTTCTTCCAAGGCTAATTCTGTCTAGAAATACTCTCATAGACATTTCCAGCGGTGTGTCTCCCAGATCATTCTAAATCCTCTTGGGCTGACATTCAAGACCAACCATCACACAAGTATAGAATGCATCCTTAGTAGCAATGATTACTACATCATACAATAGATCTCTTGAACTTAAACACTTTCCCATTCACAGCCCCATGCACCCTGACTGACAACCTCTGCCCCTGAGTCTGGCTTTTTAGACTTTAAATGAATGAGATCAAGAATATTTACTGTCTGGTTTTGGTTTGTTTCACTTACTGTAATGTTCTCCAAGTTCATCCATGAAGACACAGATGACAAATTTTCATTTATAAAGTTTAAATAGTGCTCATTTTGTATAAGACATTTTCTTTATCCATAATCTGTTGATGAGCACAGGCTGGGTATCAGTTCTTGCTACAGCAGGTGGAAAACAGCAGTAGGAACATGAGCTGAGTTCTTGTAAGGGAGCCCTGATATAATATTGTCATGGTTTGATCCAGGTGTCCCCCACAAACAAATGAATGTGTTCTGATAGATCGATCCTCAGCTGATGGCAATTCGGGAATTAGAACCTCACTAGAGCTGTGTTGTTGGGCGGGCTTATGGGGGTTATAAGCCAGCTCCCCCTTGCCAGTATTTGGCACACCTTCCTGCTGCTGTTTGCAGTGCTGTGGCAGAGGTGATGTCCAGCCCTCTGCTCATGCCATCGTTTTCCCTGCCAGGATGGAGTCTCCCCTCGAGTCCGTAAGCCAAATAAACCCATTCCTCCACAAGCCGCCTTTGCTTGGGTTCTTTCTGAGCAGCAACAGAGAAAGTTGACTACAACAAATATCTCAGAGTCTACCCCCAACCTTCTTCGGCTAGTCTCCAACTCTCAAATTGCCACCAGCTGGGGACCAAACATATAAAACACATGAATTTATGGAGGACATTTAATTCAAAATATGACACAGGTCCTCTGTTCATTTTTAATTTAGGTTATTTTTATGCCATTAACATATGTAAGTTCCTCGCACATTTTGTATATTAACCCCTTACCAGGTGTATGGTTTAAAACATTGTCTCCCTTCCCTTAGGGTGTTTCCTTTGAAATCCAAAAGATTTTTTTATGATTTCAATTATATTTTGAATTTTCAAAAATTCTTTATTTTATAAAATGACTGTTTACAAAGTTTCCTGCATATATTCCATATACTTTATGTCTTCTCTTCTTTTTAGAGTTTATTTTCCAAAATCTATCTGTTTCACTTAGTAAAAGAAACAAGTTGTTCACATCCCCCTGTCCTAAAAATCTGGGAAGACCACTTACTACCTGACCATTGGTTGTGGTGTTTGACCTCACATACTGTTTCATGTCTGCCCTGCACACATTCTGGCACCTGTAGACTTCCTTGAACCTTCCAAGTCCTGGCTATTTTATCACACAGCTGACTTCTCCCTGATACCCATATGACACCCACACACCTGACTTCCCCAGATACCTATGTGACTCTCCATGTACTTGACTTCCTCCTGATACCTTTATGTCTCTCCCTCATCTTCATCATTAGGTCTTTACCCAAAGGATACTTTTTCACTAAATTTTTAAAATAGTTTTATTTAAAACAGCATATCACCAACATTCTAAGTTTCTCTTTTCTTTATTGCTCTTCTTAGCACCTTTTTCTTACTTATCTTGTCTGAAGTTTGATTATTTCCATAAGAATACAAGTTCTGTTATGGTTTGCTTTTTTGGGGGGGACTAATTCTCACTTCATTGAAATTTCTTTTGAGCTACTAATATTCATTGGACACTTTTTCTAGATCTTTAAATTATCCAGTGCAAATGGAGAAGTTTTAAAGCATAGAAAAGAACTTTACCAAGATTCCTGAAAATCCTTAACAATAAAAATCAAACTTTCTTTTAAAACAGTAAAAGCAAAAATTCTGTCCAATATATCATTTTCTGGATCCAGTATTTATTTACTATGAGTGTAACCTTCTAATACCAACATTTAAAAATCATCTTAAAATTTATTGTATCCACAATCATGTTTAATTTTCATTGTTTAGATGATCAACATTGAAATTACCAAATTTCAGTCAGGTAAGTGGAGACTTTAAACTTTCTCCTTTTGCATTGCAATTCTTTGTCAGTTTTTCAATAGGAATTCATAATTTTGTTTGTTTAGCATGTCTGGCTTAGATATTGATCATGAAGATACAGAAAGAGACAAAAATACAATTACTTTTTCACATCTGTGCTCCTTAAAATTTAATTTTTGAAACATGTAGGATAACCTTTATACGTATTGTGCTACCTATGTACAGCTGTCTGCAGGAAACCATCTTATTCAAAACCAGATTTTTTCCTTGGAGGGCTTGTGTTTAACTCAGGGTGCTTTCATCTCTGCCCAAGCCTACACGTCTTCTCTCTATCCCATGGTTGTTGATACCTAGGACACTCCAAAGTAAGCATCCTGGAGGTTCGGTTTTCTGTCAAGAGTCTGCTCCTGGCATCAAACTGATGTCAGTTTTCAACAGATTCAGTGCCTTTGTCCTATGGGTAGTTAACATCTACTTAAAGGCTCAGATTCTTCAAGGGTGTTGTTTTTTAAATCATTCCATCATGAAATATTTTACTCCCTTTATGTTCATGATAAAACTCACTGTTAGTAGCTCCATCTTATATTGTTTTCATATGGCAGTATATTGTTTTCAAAAGTTTCTAAAAACTTGTTACCACATATTAACTGTATAAAATAAGATATACATATATATATATATACATATACATATATATATATATATATATATATATATATATATGAATGATTTCCTTAGTTCATATCCACATGTCCATTGCTGTGTCTTATCTATTTTTCCTTTTCTCTCTTTCCATTCTACATTCTAGGAAGTTACCTTTTTAGTTTTATTCCCATCTCCTCCCCTTGCTAATTTCCTCAAAAAAAAAAGCATGCAATACTTATCTTTGTCAAACTGTTTTATTTCACTTTATGGGATGGTCTCCAGATCCACCTACTTTGTGTAAACAATGTGATTTCCTTCTTCTTTAATAGCTGAGTAAGGCTCCATTATCTACATACACTACATTCTTGGACCATTCATCCATTGATGGTAATCTAGGCAGATCCCCTAATTTACTATTGTGAAAAATGGAATGATAAACTTAAGTTTTCAGGTATCTCTATTGTAAGCTTATGTGATTCCTTTAGGTACATTCTCTGAAGGATATAACTGAGTGAAATTAAAGTTCTGAATTTAATTTTGGGGGAACCTCCATACTTTTTTCTGTAGTAGCTGCATGAGTTTGCATTCCTGCCAACAGTGAATAATCCTCTAGTCGCCATCCTTGCCAGAATTTGCTGTTTGTTTCCTTGATTGCCAGTCTGATTGTGGGTGGGTGGAATCTCAATGTAGTTTTATTTCATTTCTTTTTTTTATTCATATTTGTGTGTATGTATATAATGTGCGTGCCATGGAATGGATGTGGAGGTTAGAGAACAACCTTGGTGTTTCTCCTCTCCTTCCACTATCTTTGGAGAGTGGTCTGTCTGCCACTGCTGCTGCTTGCCAAGCTTCTGGGTTCTGTTGGCTCCTTCCCCCGCTATCAGTGCACTGGGATTATAGATGTGTGTGTCCCTTTCAATCTAGCTTTCCATGGACATTTAGGAAGTCAGAACTTGGGTCAGCAGGCCTTCTCCCCAGACCCTCTCAAGGTAGTTTTGATTTGCATTTCTTCTGTCAGCTTCTTATTTATTTTAATTCAATAATGACTGAAGACATATAATAGTTGTCGCTGTGAAAATTGAATTCAGTTTGTCTGTCCTCAGTTTATAGCTTCATTGATTTAGATAAGTAGACTGAAAACCATAACAAAGATGATACAGAAATGCACAAACGTTTCAGATCCATTTAAATTAGAGACAGGACATAAATTGAGGTGGAAGCTTCTATGAGGAAGAAGTGCTTCAGCTTAAATACTGAGGCACTAGACATCATTAGAAGTATTAGGCTGATTTTATTTCTCAGAGCAGATTAGGCTGCACTGAGGCAGCAAAGCATATGAATCAATACAATAAAGGTGTGTTCATTTTTCATATTGGTTGTGATCTAAAGTGATGGCTTTTTAAGGTGATTCTCCCCTCAAGAAATGGATCATTCAATCATATGGTCTCACCATTCAGAATTCTTCCAACATAATTGTTCACATAGGAAACAGTAAGCTGCGGAGACCAAATGATATTTTTTTGTTGTTTTTGTTTATTTTAACCTAGCTCTAGAAATTGTGTATATCATTTTGACAAGAAACTCTTTACCTAACCTAGTTATTTGATTGCATCCTCATGCAAGCAAGGCTGAGAGTAAATAGAATTAGGAGAGAGAAGAGCAGGTCTCTGTAACACAGGAAAGAAAGTCATGTTTTTTCAGATGAAAGAAAAACCTGTGCAGTTGCACAGAGGGAAGAGTTAGTATGGCATGTCTGGCTTTAGGTGAGGCAAGGATGGACAAGGGATGAAAGCAAAAAAAAAAATTTATCCAGAAAAAGGAAACGAAGGAGGCTGTATGGTACACTAAACAAGTTGCACTTACCCTAGAAATTGATTTGTCATTAATACATTTTAAGCGAGACAATAGTATGATTAGAAAATTTAAAGTAGTGGCATTCATCTATGTCTTATTTAGGACAGAGTTGGAAAAAAGACAGACCAGGGCTGGAGAGATCACTCCGCATTTAAAGGCACTTGCTTGCAAAGCCTACCAGCTCGGGTTCAATTTCCAAATCATACAAATAAGCCAGATGGTGTTCATTTGTAGCAGTAAGAGAACCTGGTGTACCTACACACACACACACACACACACACACACACACACACACACACACACTCACATAAATAAATAAATATAACTACATTTAAAAATAAAACATAAAATGGGTCTGAAGAGATTTCCTAGTGGTTAAAGGTACTTGCTTGCAAAGCTTGCCAGTCCAGATTTGATTCCCCAGTACCCATGAAAAAAATCCAAATGCACAAACTGGCACACACATATGAAATTAGTTTGCTGCAGAAAGAGGCCCCGTCATGCCCATACCCACTTCACTTTCTCTCTCTCCCTCCCTCCCTCCCTCTTTCCCTTCCTTTTTCTCCTTGCAAATAAATAAGTAAAAATATTTTAAAAAATAAAATTACACAATTTAGGGCTTGAGGCAGGAAAGTTAATGACAGGAGGCAATATAATTTGTATCCTCTTGGATTTATACATTGTTACCTGACACCAAACATTCAACTGAGTGAATATTTATTTTATGGCAGGCACGTTAAATGACCCTAGGATTCTTTACCCTGTCTTTTCAGTTCGTGGTTTTTCTTCTTGGAAATATTAATTTTTTTCATAGGAACTTTCCCAATTAAGAGAGTTTTAAGTAACAACGGATTAATAGTATTTATGTATATTCTCTCCTCATAGGAAATTATGCTATATATTACCACTGTCAGGTTGTGGGTTTGTTTGAGATAGGGGACCGAAGACAGACTATTGTTTCTTGGGTCCAACATGGTTTATTTATCATGAGAGCAAATGGCAGGATCCCAAGCGAAAAGAAAATGCAGAGACTCTGGAACACTGAGGAATGGGAGGGAAGGAGCTTTAAAGTGGAGAGGAGGAATGCTGTAGTGTGAGGGAGGGGTCCTGCCTGGGACATGACTGAGGTGGGTACTGGGACAGGTGGCATTCTCTCCTCTCATCTAAGGTATCAATAGTATGCCAAAACCTCACACCAAGTCTGAACATAGCTGGTGGGAGAGGGTGCTCAGCAGGGAGGAGGTGAGAGACTCCTCTCTCTTGAAATCCTACACCCACAGCTCTGCCTATGGGCTCCCTGACCTCCCAAAGACTTTGCTTGGGAGTCTCTTCAGGTTATTGCTTTGCCATCATTTCTCAAGATGACTACTGTAGTTTCAATGATTCCATCTGAGTTTCAACTAACAGGAAATAAAAAGAGTGTTGAAAACGTGCAGCTTCAGTCCTTCTGGGAAATTCCACACCAGGTGGCTCCTTCTACCTCAGTGAGCAATGCTTGCTAATGTCATTGCCCCTGGTCCAAATCGAGGCTGTTCTCTGCTCCTGTGGCAGTGTGCTCAGTTGCCATTAATTTTTTTTTTTAATTGTGAGAGAACTGGGAAGGTGACATTTGATAGCAACCCCAAAGTCTTTAAAATTATTGCCACAGAATTTTGATTTCATTCACTATCACAATTAAAGCATCCCTTATTGATCATTGGAGCCTGTGTCTTGTGCTAGGGATACTAGTTTTTGACAAGACATCATTTTCCTGGCTGTTTCCACATAAAGAGCTTGCTCAGCATGACCTTTCTTCACAATGCTCCCATTCCTTGGTAAAAACTCGAGTTGCTAATTGGAGATTGGTAAAGCAAGGCATTCATTGTCCCGGTTTCTTAGAAGTAATCTGCAGAGAAAATGCAAATTGTGGAGGCTGGCTTCTGCTCCTCCTCCCCCACATCTGCTCTCTTCTGAGAACAGTGTGAGACAAGGATCCTGGGATAGTCTAGCCCTCAAAACTTAACCTTCTGCAGATGGTTGTGGGAACACATTTGGGCAGGTTTAGAGCCACATTCCTTTTTTTATATATAGAATTAAAATTAAAGCTGTTTTTTTTTAAACTTCTGATTCTGGGTTCCTTTTCTTTTCAATGGTTGATGACTTCTGGCAAGGGAACTGGCTGTCCATGCCCCATCACTCTAAGATTCTGATTTGAGATTCCATAAACCATAGCCCAGAGTGAATGGTTCAAGGGTGCAAGGTGCCCATGAAGGAGGCAGGGCAATGAGACCCAGACTCATACAGAAGTGAGTCAGCGCCTCTGCTCTGGTGGATGATTTCCAAGAAGGATTTGATTTACAGGTCTGAGATTTCAAGGTGATTTATTTATTTATTATTTATTTGGTGGGGATGAGGACTAGAAATATTGATTTTCATACTAAATCATCCTTTTAGAAAACTTTACTAAAATTACCAAACATATACCACGTAAGCAAAATAAAGTCTACTGATCCTCAGAAACTAGTTTATTTGAAAATCCCATTACTATTTAAAATAAATCCCATAATGTTTGTTGAAATAGGTTAGGTTAGTATTTTCTTATGTTCAACAGGCTCACTTCCGTGGAGATTAAAACTTTAGAGAGTGCCACCTAATGATATGCAAATGTGTATGAAGACACACCAGCTGGCAAAATGATTTGGGTGATTTTTTTCCTTTCCAATGACAAATCCCTCTAAAACCTTTTTGTAAAAAGTGACTGAATTTTATACAATTATCACTGAGAATATGCAAAATATATTATTTTTTACAAATACGCAAAAACTTGCTTGCCACATACTCCCAGAAATTAGAAAAGAGGTAATAACAATATTTTTACATGGACAAGCATCTAACCTGTTTCAGCAGCATAGTAGAACTTTAAAAATAGAAACTAAAATATTGTAATTGGGGACATTGGTGAGAGAATGCTGTGGTGTTGACAATTCATAGAAGCAAAAAAAAAAAAAAACCCAGAATTAGTGACTATCTCTGTCTCTTTCACTCTTATTTCTTCCTTTAAAAAAGAGTGAATTTCCTAAGAGCCATTATATATTATTTAAATCTCCCCACACATTCATAAATCAATGCCTTATTTGTTTCAACTTCAGGACACAAAGCTAAGTTTACATTTTTCAATAATGGAGGTCAGGTATAAGCCATAAAGGCTGCAGTCTTGTTCTTCCAGGAATATTCATATTTCATTATGTGAT
This sequence comes from Zapus hudsonius, assembly GCA_004024765.1. NCBI lineage: Eukaryota > Metazoa > Chordata > Mammalia > Rodentia > Dipodidae > Zapus > Zapus hudsonius. The sequence goes on along the minus strand of PVHP010006370.1, from coordinate 45,797 downwards.
TTCAGTTAGCAAAGCACCAAATTCAAAGTTTTATATACAACCTACAATAAAAAATCTGCTGATTTCTCTATATTTATCTCTTTATTATAAACATGTGATTCTAATATATAGAATTAAAGAAAATAGTTGTGAAATAGTCTGTGGAGCACACACTTAAATGGGAGCTTAATGGCCCATTTACAAAATGTTCTACTAAATACATCTGAGCCCTACACACCCAAGTCTAAAATATTGTGGGTGTCAAACAATTGTGGAAGGAGGAGTTTTAATAGTGTTTTGGAAGCTGGGCGTGGTGGTGCACGCTTTTAATCCCAGCACTCTGGAGGCAGAGGTAGGAGGATCACCATGAGTTCAAGGCCACCCTGAGACTACATAGTGAATTCCAGGTCAGCCTGGGCTACAGTGAGAACCTACCTCGAAAAACAAAACAAAACAAAACAAACAAACAAAAATAACAAATAGTGTCTTGGAGAGGAGAGGAATTCAGGATCTCCAGCTGTGATGGTTAATCTGTCTGGGTCATCAATTTAACATGTGACTGCTAATCAGCTTTCTGTTAATATAAACCACGAGGTTAACAACTTTACAAAATTAATTTATTGATTGATATTTTTATTGAGATAGTGTCTCACTTTGTAGCCCAGACGTTTATTGAAATTATGACAATTCTTCTGTTTCAGACTCCCAAGATCACAGGTGTGTACAGCCCCACTCAAAAATATTTTTTTTCTAAAAGTTCAGTCAATAAATATCAAAGCTGAAATTATAGAATATGCCCACTAACCAGAGATCTGCCTATTAGAATCTTGACAGATTTACAAAGTTTGTCTCATTTAACCTATACTGATCTCAGTTTCTGTCGGAGATTCTGTTTGTATATTTCAGAAGCCATCAAGAATGTAGTTCAGTTAAAAATTAATTTGATTCACTGTTCAATTTATCAATAATTTGCTTTTGTTTCCTTGCTGAGTAGCACTGTCTTGCATAGCACAATGTGTTCACTTGAGAGGTATGAATTTTTTTTCTTTTAGGCTATTTAGGCTTTATTAAAAACAAAGCTATTCTGAATACTTCTGTATATGTTATAGACATATGTTTTCAGTAATAAGTAATATCATGTTAGATAGCTGTATAGCTTTTTAAAATACTGTGCAACTATTTGTCATATATCTGTCAAATATTGCAAAGTGTATGGAAATACCAGTTCTGCCTCCTTCTTGTCAACACTTCTTACATTAATTATACTAGGGACTGACCCAGGGCTCCATGCCTGCAAGACAAGCACTCTGCCCCAGAGTGATAGCAATGAAAATACTTTTTATTACTTAAACCTGACTAGTGATGTTCTACAACTTCATCCTGGCTTATTTAAATATTTCATCATCTTTCCTTTTATTTATGAAATATCTGTTTTTGTAAACTGGTGGTTCTAATCTCTTGGCTACCTTAAAAACAAAGTTTAGCTTCCTGATTTTTTGAGAAATTGGCCATTATTATGTATTCTATATAAAAGTGAATATAACATTTTATTCATTAAATGGCATCTTCCAAAGATAACCTTTGATGCTATCTGCATAATATTTTCATATTGCAATTTATACAGGTAATCAATTGAAGTGAATTTATTGGTTGATTATTACTTGCTTGATGCTGTGTGAAAGTATAATAAGAGCGAGTGACTGGCTATGTATGACACCAGACAGAAAGCCATGCACTGGGTGGATACTGTCTCATTCTGCAGTGCTGTTTTACTTGATACACTGCTGCATGTGAGGCCAACCAAAACTATAGTATTGTTCAATAGTGAAATGTTTCACCCTGCTTCCATTTTAAAATTTAAATATAAAGTGATTAAAATTAAACACCATTAGAAATACATTTGAGAACTCTCAGTCCACATTTCCAGGAACTAGTCATCATGTGGTCAGTTAAACTAAGGTACTAACTAAGTTACTAACAGGTTGGTTCTGTCTGGTTAACTTTATTGTATTAATACAAAGGTAGATATGTTGATAAGATGGTTTTAAACATCACATAGCAAAACAAAGACAGATTCAGAGACTCACTTCATGTCACATTTTTCCCCTGATCAATATTACTATGTATTAATTTAGCCAGCATATGTTCATATGATCATAAAATGAAACTTCTGTTTAAATTTAAAGACGAATGACTTTGAAATTTTTGTCATCTGACAAATGGAAAAGTGGTAAAAACTAAAAAGGCTCAAAGGCAATGATGCGCTGATGCAATATTGAAGAATTACACCCTTTGGAAGCACACAGGCAGGCGTTTCAGGGCTCGGAGGCTCGGATGCCAAGAAGACAATTTGTCTTATTTCTTATGCTCAGTTCTGCTCTTTAGAGCAAGGATTTTTGTACAGGTTATGTGTCTTTCTTGTTCAGGTCACACGTTAGAGTGCTGGTAGCATTAATTTAATAGTAAAAGAATGTGCTGGCATTTCCTAATGCTGTCCAACCCTAGGAAAAACAGATGTGTCACAGCTTAGTGTCTATAGAGCACTGTCTTATTTGGTCAAATAGGCATTGTTTAAAGAACACACTGGTGTTTCCTGATGTGAAGGCTATAAAGGTATTCAGTTTGAGACATAGTCACATGGAAAGTTTGAAGTTAAAAGTTATGTAATTCTTTATACATTGCAGGACATAAAAGTATTTTTTTTCACTTTGTCAGCTATCAAAATTTTAATCAACAAAGCATCAACAATTCTTTTTGATTTCATGTACGCATATTCAAGTAAAATTCTATGTATGAAAATAAATTCTATGTATGGAAATAAATTCATATTTCTGTATATCCATGTTATACTAGGTGTTCAAATACGTATTTGAAGGAACAAACAAAATCTTAGGTTATAATCAGATTTTCTCACTTGAGTTGGGGGCAAAGTAGCTGCAATGCTGTCAGCTCATAACAGACCCTGTCACCCTAGTGAAACCTCAAGATTGTCATCATTTAGGTCTCAGCAGAGCTTGAGAGTTGAGAATGTCAGCTTTGAAGATGTAATGCCCAGGTTAAATTACAGGCTTCACTAGTTAGTAGTATTAGGACAATGGATTAAGTTAGAAGTCTGACAAACTTTCTTCATCAATAAAACCATGATCATGGTCACGGCCCCCATTATGTCTTTGTAACCAGTAAAGGTCATCACTGTCATTTTGTTGCTGTTTTTGCATTATGGTGTAGAAGATTGCTAAGATAGCCTAGCTCCCTATCCAGCATGCATTGTTTCAGCTTTAATAACAAATGTGAAAATGCATATGAACAGGGATTGGTTGTGCATTTCTATTCTCTAAATGTTTACATTCTTAAATCCCCCAACAGATTCTCCCAACTCTTAGTCAAGTTTTCTTATCTTTGCTTATCCTAATTCTTTTTTATTTTTTTCCTTTATTTTCTGTATTTAACTCTTGAGCATTCTCCTGGGTCATCATTCTTTATATTATGAACTTTTAATGAGCATCTTTTAGGTATTGATAATATTACTGGCTCTTGATAAAAAGAAAGGAACAAATTTTAAATATGCCGTAAGAACCTTAGAATATTACTTGGGCTAGTGTGCATGCAATAATAAAATTAGTATTGTTGCTATTATCTGTGCTTGAACAAAGAGAAGTTTCAACATTCTGCCTGGAACATTAGGGAGTATTGTATAACGTAGGTGGTTTTTCCATTGACATCTAAGGAGACTGAGGAAAATGTACTGAGGTAAAGGTTCCTTAGGTAGAGTTAATTCTATATAGGCACTTAGAGGAAGTTTCCTTTTTTATAAGAGAAAGTCAGTGGCATAATAAAAACAAATGAGATGCCAAACCTGCTAAAATAATAACCTTTAACTTTTGCCAAGTAAGGAGAAAAAGATCATTGAACTCAGTATTTTCATTAGACCTTTCTTGTTGAGACAGTTTTTGCTTCATTCTGTTAACTTTGTTGGGGCCAAGAAAATTATAATCACTCTTCTAAATGTCACAAGCTGAAAAGAAAGCTCACTGTTGCTCCAATCATGAAAGAAAAATGGACAAACAAATGCAGCCAAGGAGGTAGAGGAGAAGACAGTAGCTGCTTGGCATATATGGTCAGCTCAGATATAGGGAGATGCAGAAGGAGAGCTCAGCAGGAAAGAAGTACAGAATTTCTGGATTCAGTTAATTTATAGGAAAATGCCATCCAGTAGGACAAAAAGTTTCAGTAAAATGAAAACTTCTATAAATTATCAATCATATAGGTTTCTATCTGCTACTAGTTTCCACAGTTTAGTTTTAATTTCCTGCATGTCTTTTAAATATAGAAAGTGTGGTGTTTTGATTCAGTTGTTTCCCAAAAACTCATGTGTTCTGAATGTGAGGTCCATAGCTGATGTCGATTTGGGAGATGGTGCCTTGGTGGAGGAGGTGTGTTGTTAGGGGTGGGCTTTGGGGTGTTATAGCCAGCTTCCCATTGCCAGAGCTCGGTGCACTCTCCTGCTGCTCTTTTCCACTAGCTCTGCCAGAGGCGATGTTAAGCCTCTGCTCATCATGACGTGTCCCATTGAGACTGTAAGTCAAAGTAAGGACTTTCTTCCCAGCAGCTGCTTTTGGCCTAGTACTTCATCCCAGTAACAGAATAATAGGGAATACCATAGCCATTCATTTTACTATTGTCAGCCTCTTAAAATATATGCAATTATACTTTCATTGTAAATTTTTCTTACTAATCAAATATTACTATCAATGTCAAGTGAAGACAGAAGGCAAAGCATAAATATGATATCATATTTATCATATATACATATCATATATACATGAATGAATGCTTTTACTTCTTGATTGTTCCACTGGTATTCAGCCCACACACATCGGAATGCTTATACAGATGCACATGTTAGTACACGTTAACATGTTCGTCACTCTTGATTACTAAATGACAGCAAAGTATTGAATTTAATTATCTGGTAGGAATTTGGAAAGAAAAGGAGGGGAATATTATGGATTTCCGATTTAATTTGTAAACCATTGTGCTGGTAGTGAGCTACAGTAGGGAATGGGAAAGCTTTCTCATGAACACTGGGCTTTCTGTGACTGACGCAAGCTGCATTTTTAATAACAGACTGAAATGCATTATTCAGAATTCCTTGTTGTCCAGCAGTACAGTTGGGCTGCAGATCTTAGTTTCTTTCGTGAGGCTGGTGTACGGAAAAATTCAAGTTCTTTTTGTGATCAACATTAGTAGTCAAGTAGGAGACAGTGAATTATCACAAGGTAATGTAGTATATTTGATTGAGTCAAATAATTATGAACGAGTGCATCTTATTTCAAAGAATATCTAAACATATCCACTTGCTATGGTTTTGGTTTTCCTTTGGTGGGCATAACATTATCTCTCCACAAGTAAAAGGCTCTATTTCATGGAACAATGAAAAGTTAGGGATTCATCTCTCAACATATACAGACTCCTTTCTATGTTTGAGAAACTTAGACACGAAGATGATAAATTTAAAAATAATAATTCTATTTTCATTCTTCTAAAATTAATATAGTCTTAACTTTCAGAGTTAAACAATGTATATCATCAAAGGTTAGAGCAAGTGACATAGCCATGATCATTTAAAAATTAATATATTTTATGTAGAGAAAAAAATGAAAGCAAAATTTGGAGTCAGAAATTTTACTGAAGACCACACTTAGAAACCTGCTTCTAAGTAGTTTTAGATCTTTGTCTGACATGGTCATCATCTTTTTCCTCTGTGTAGAATTACATTAATTCCTACCTCAATAATCATGTGAGATTACAATGAACAAATGCAATATACATGTTTTGTAAGTGATACTGCTAAGTCTTATACAAGGACACATTATATAATTAATTTTCTCACCTATGTTTATTTTTTAGTTTGAAATAAATATTCCTGTCACATCGTGGTATGCTTTCAGGCTCAAAGTCAGTGAAGTATACCTGCACTTGACACTTGTGAACAGCTTCCCCAAAAGTCTCCATAGGAACAGTGTGCCACAAACAACGAATAAATGAAATAAGCACTTCTTCAGAAGGTTCATCTTGTACAGACAAAGCTCATCTACCAGAACAATGTGATCTGTAAACTATACTTTCATTATATGATACTCAGCATAGTGGTGCCTATAATTTCAATATCTTAGTAATTTGTAATGACCGCAATAATACCTAACCCAGATTGGTTCAAGTAAAAATAAAAAGGTAATATGTACAAAATGCTACATCCAAATATGAATGATGCCTGTTAATGTTCGTGTAGTCAGAGGACAACCTCATATTAGGAAGTAAATAGTCACAGGCTAGCACCAAGTGACTGGTTTTATAAAGCAATAGGAAATTTAATTTTTTTCTAAAATATAACATAAAGTTAAGAAAAGTGTCATTTGAATTAACATGTCTTACATATTTTATCCTATAAATAGCACACCCGACTACAGATATTTTCCATAAAAATGTTTATCTGCTAATGAGTACAATTCTCCTCTACCTGCTGGTCTTAGATCTATTTAGGAACATAGCCAATGACAGCATGGTTAGAAGAGAGCCTAACATTCTCCAGTACCTTCCTTTCAGCCACTGATGAATGTGGGAGCCAACAATATTTCTCCAAGTAAGATTCTCAGATTTTTTATACTTAATTCCTACATGGACCTCTGCTTTTATTTTTGCTAACCCCATTTTAACACACACACACAGTATAATCAAATTGCAATCTTTGTAGCTAAAGTTGGCATTGTCTCTTATTCACATTTCTTTGAGTTCTACATGTTTACACAGGATATAAACCTTCATTTTTATATAACTATTCATACACATGGTTATGAAAGCATAAAATAATTTTTTTAAAAAATTCAAATTGATTAAAATATTAAAAAGTGAAATAATTAAAAGTATTGAAGACTATATACATTATTTTTTTTCTCCTGGGAATTCAGATATTTTCTCAACCATGTTACATTGCTTACCCATGTATTAATTTATTTTTTACTGGTGGGCACAGGATGAATTTCTCTAGCAACTTCCATCTCATTTTTACTTCATAGTATTAAACCAAAATTATGATACCTGCAAAGCTAAGCAGTGTAGTTGTTGGTCCCTGAAAGAGCAAATGTGTCAAGTACATTGGAATGCAAGAATGGTGTGACTTTTAAAATGTCAAGTTGGGAATACTTAGATAAACTATCTAAAAATTAGAGAGATAAGTGCTGGGAACCTAGCACAGTGGTGGGGCATTTGTAGATTATGGGAATTCCCCTGGGTTAGATTTTCAGCACTGCAAAAATTAGAGATAAATTCCACAACTTAGATTTCAGGTCCATTGCAATTCTGAACTGATAACATGCTCTTCAGTGTAATTACTCCTTTGGAGTTTCTTTTTTACTTTTTAAGTCTTTCCCTATGGGACCTATTTAAATAAATTTTAGAGTTCATATTTGACATTTTAGTTGTCCTGAATTTCCTTTTGATTTCCTCTAAGAATTTTTGAGCAGGAATGAGGGAGAGTGCCCTCGTTACCCTGGGTGAATGCATGGATAACTGTACAGTGTACGTGGAGGTGGAGTGAATGCTGACCGCTCAGCCAAGATAAAACCACAAGCCCCTTGTTAATCACTATATCTAATTGAATTTGTCACAGTCACTAGATCCATGTTTAATATATTAAAATTATTAGTTATTTATAACCGCAATAACCAAGTGAAACACCATGTAAGATGCCTTTTAAAATTTTAGCAACAGTTAAAATACATAGATGCAACTCCAAAATATGTTCAATAATTCTTTACAAAGGCCTTAGAATCTGATTGACAATGGCATTAACAGAACTTGTAAAAATACTCTGATTTTGACTACAAATCCAAATAAAATGTTAAAATAAATGCTTTAAAATACCACATGGCAGGTATATTGATTTTGTTAATTTTCTTGTTGCTGGGACAAAACTACCAGAAAGAAATCAGTGAAAAAGAGGAGGGGTTTATTTTGGCATACCCTTGGAGGTTTCAGTCCATCAGGAAAGGAAGGCAGGATAGCAGGAGCATGCAGCAGCTACTTGCATTGCATCTGCAGTCAGGAAGTACAAGGTAATGCATGTTCCTGCTTAGCTAGCTCTCTCTTTTTTATACAACCCCAAACCCCAACCTAAACAAAGGTACCACCCACAATTTAGATGAGTCTTCCCATTTCAAAAAACATAATCTAGCTATCCCTCACAGGCCTGCCCAGAGGCTCATTTCCTACATTACTCCAGGTCCTGCCAAATTGACTGTCCATATAATCCTTCACAATAAGTATCACAGGGCTATAATTCTTAAGTAAAGGGGATTTAGAGCAAGTGAGCTTATATGACTTCTGACTTTCTGCCTCGAGGCACTTTCCTAATAGTATTGCAAAAATATGAAACTCCAGTAGGTGTGGCATTCAGGAACAACTGAAAATGCAGAATGTACACCAGAGAGGAAGGTGCTACTTAGAGAAACAGATAAAGAAAATTACATAAAATGTAATTGGATACTGAATACAGTTACAAATATAAAGTAGTATGAAATGTTCAAATTCTCAGCAAATAATATTCAGAACTGGAAGCTGATAATTAACTAGACAGAACTAGAGTCTGGCATATCTGTGTTATGACCACTCAGAATTAATAGCCTTAACTGAATGCCTATAGAATTTTTTCTAGGCACATCTGAAACCCACATCCTTAGTACTTAAACTGAGCTAATCCTAGCATGAAAACTGCCATAAATATACTTACCAGTGATTACATATAGGACAAGCCAATCTTCAAGTTACTTAATTATCATTCAGAATCTAAATGAAAGAATTATTCATTTGAAGACTAAACTCATCCATGACATCAAACACACGAGGTAGGACTAAGGTGTCTGTGAACAATTAATTCAGTCTCAGATTTGGGAGAGATCGCTGGGCTCAGGTTAGAGAGTGCAACCAAGAGAATAGTACAGATTCCGGAAATATATACCATAGAGAAGGAAATTAAAGCTGATGGATTACTAGGCCAATAGGAACTATAAACCTAAAGGCTTTACTCTTTCTTGTCTTTAGCCTGGGTAGGATGAATATAAACCTACATACATACATGCACACACAGACAATCACAGACACAGAAACAGACACACACACACACACACACACACACACACACACACACACACACACGGTTATGATCCTCCTTTTGGATGTTATCATTTGCACCAGACTCCTGAATCTGTATTCAATCATAAAAAAACAGTCGCAAGTATTTGAAGAAAAAGGTGGTATAAGAATTCAAGTTCACATGATGATAAGAACTGGAGAATTGAAGGCACACGACAAGAGAACTGGAGTTTTAGACACGTAGTAAGTTACCTCACTCATCTGGTGTGATTGAAAACGACAGAGCTTTGGCGTCCCTAGTATGAGTTTCTTGAGAGATCTGTGGGTGACGGTCTTGGGGTTGCTGTGGGGAGGCAAGGCTAGCAAACTGGAAGACAACCCAGGAGCGAACTAGAAGGATAGCAATGACCTGGGGGCTGCTGAGCAAGTCTGGGTCTGTTATTTGTCTGTGACCATTACAAGCACCTGATGGTGCAATGGTCTTCTCCCCCTCTGTCTTCTATATGCCATACTGTCTGCTCTCCTAGCCAATGCTGACCTGAAACATGACAGTCCAACTTAGTCAGAAGCAGGAGAGCTATAAACCTGTAGCACAGATGACCACAGTGATCTGGCTGATGGATGTTTTTTTTTAATTTTTTAAAAAAATATTTTGTATTTATTCATTTTCAAGCAGAGAGATACAGAAAGAGAGAGAGAGAGAGAGAGAGAGCACACCAGGGCCACCACCTTGTGGGTCTGGCTTATGTGGGTCCTGGGGAATTGAACCCTGGGCCTTAGGCACTAGAGGGCAAGTGCCTTGACCGCTGAGCCATCTCTCCAGCCCCTGATGGATGCTTTTAAAGCTTTAGTGAACCTGGAGTTGTGGGCATGCTTGGTAAGCACTCTACCTGAGCCCATAGAACCTTTAGTGAAGTGTTTGGTAGTGACCAAACCAAGATGGCCCCTTTATTATTATGTTTGGTCATAAGAATAACATAAAATGTAGCTTCTTAGCAAAAGAATTAATATAAATTATATGTAGCAGGGTTAACAGTAGTTAATTTGCTAAACAGACTCCTGTTTCTTTGGGGTTTCCCCAGTAAGGGCTCTGCTCCCACTTCTGTGAGCAGGCCTCATCATGTTCCCATCTGCAAATGTGCACACTGGCGCATCATTGCACTTTGTTGATACACTTCAGCACCCAGGCTCTCATACTCCAGCGGCAGGGATGTTTATTGTTGGTGACTTGCACTGGGCCCCTCTCTGAGAATTGCTCTCTGCTGAAGGAGACTGCCTTGCCCTCTTCCCCAGGGAACCACACATCCAATCACTGTTTGATGTAGGAGTACAAAGGCCTGGCTTATTCTGAAGGGGCATCCACTCTGCAGAACTCCCTGGGGGCCAGGCTGAGTCTGCTGTTGGAACCACTCTGTCCCTTCCTTTTCACCCTTTGCCCATTGCTGCTCCACAGTTGTAATCAGAGCGCCTCTAATAAATCTGATGCATATAAATGTCAGGTAGGCTAAAGAAATTGACCTGACTCACGTGACTGTTTTTATGATTAGACTCTGAGACAGAAAAGAGAATCCCTATTTTCCATGTATTGTCTCATGTCTAGCTAGCACCTAGTGGATGCTTTCTTTGTCTTGGGATCATGATCTATAATTCTCTAAAATAGCTCTTGAGATTAGTAATGCTATATTTCAGTGATACTCTGACCTGTTACTTATATGATGCATTCAATTGTGGAAGCTATTAAGAATGAAATTGGAGGAGTTATATATATGATGGAATATGGCATCCTTATTATTAGAAAGGAATGTGTGCTTATATTTTATCTGTGGTTTTTTTTTAACAAATGCAACCTTTCTGAATAGACAATGCAAAGAATGTTGTAAATGAATCCCTTTTAGGATTCTTAAATATTCACTTACATTCATAATTCAGTGTTAGGACTTTTGGTAATTTAGCACCTTTTGGATTAACACTAAAAAGCATTGTTTCATCTTTTCAATAAATTGTAACATTGTTACGGGCAAGGTGGGGACAGAATGAATTTTCTCTAGCACTTGTTTTGGCTAAAACTATAAACAATTCATTTTTTTCTATATCGTACATAAAAAATTCAAAGGCATATGTAAAACACAAGGGATTTTGTTGCCTTGAGTCTGATATAAAGTGCTTACTAATTGAAGCTATGTTTTCCGGAGATTTAAACACTGCATATGAAAAGTCATAAGGAAGCTTGAACAAATTGGTATTGACTCTGTAGTAGTTCTTCATGAGGCTTAAACCATCAATAACAATGTCTATTAATTTTTGAAAATTACATATCTCAAGATTTCTGACCATTTGTAATTAATTACCTTGTTTAGCATGTGATAGTCTTTACTCACTGCCTGCACAAGCTGATCACATTTCAGTGCTGAGTGATTGTGTTATCATCTTGAGAGTACTTAATATTTAGGAATTCAAATTTAAGTAAAATTATTTGGTTGACATGTTGTGATGTCAATGTTAATGACTCAAGCGAATCAGCAGTGGGGTAAATACCTTCCATAGTTGGTTGTTTCCTGATGTTCAAGCGGCAGCGCTCTGCCGAAATTCAGCCAAAATGTCAAAACTCCCATCAGGTGGGCGTCAAGATCCAACTGACAATACTGTTGGCTACATTCTGATTTCGAAATATGGTAGTGTTGAAAGCTTATATTAGCTGAAATGGGACATTGTGAGGAGGAGTCTGATCAGTGACGGAAGCAGGATTTGTACTCCTACTTTGACTCCAAAGTCAGTGCTCTGATGTCAAATGCAAACTTGTTCACTCAGTAAAGAATTCACGATGAACTTCATTTTGTGATATTTATATTCAACTTATACTGTTATAGGGGAATCTTAAAAAACTAGAAAATTCACTTTCTTCTGGTGACATAAAGAAGAGAACAAAGGGAGATAAATTAACACAGTATTTGAGACATTAATAAATGTGGGCCATATCAAGAGCAATTTAGCATATTAAATAAAATTTTCAGAATAAAGAATATTGAGAGCTATTTGTAAATACATATATACATATATATTCAATATGAAATTACGAAAATTAGCACATTCGCTCTGAGAATCTGTGTGCCAGGGGACTTTTAAGTATATTTTTTAGAAAAAAAACTGGTCATGTCTAGCATAAAAAAGTGTCATCAGAAGAGAGTTGTGTGAATTCACCCCTGGGAATTTAAAAGGGAGCTATTCCAGAGAGGGATACATGGACAAGAGTCCTTAGGCAATGACTGGTTGCAAGCAGTGGCAGATTATATTACTGGCATTAATCAAGCGTGCGTATTGTGATGCCTTGCACATTGCTTAAGGCCATGAGGCTTTATTTAGAAAATGTGTATTTGCATTTAGTTGGTAGTTTCATTATTTTTTCTATTTCAAATACTTATAACTACAGGGAGCTGGTCTCAGTAGAATTGTTTTTACTATTTGGGCATATAGTTCAGTTGTAAATACACAAACACACACACACACACACACACACACAAACACACACACACACACATACACATATGATGACCCAGTCACTGATAAAACCTGTGTAACTGGACAAGTCTGACATACATCAATGCAAAAATATCCTATATAAGTATATTAAATGAAGAAATTAATAAATATTAACCAGTTATGATTCCCAGTGATTTTATATGATTTTATGATTCCCAGTTATTTAATAAAATTTCTTTGTATCTTGTCCAACACTATTCATAAACTTTGGATTCAAAAATTAGTTTAGACATTTCATAGACAAAACCTCTTGAATATTTTTTTATCAGGAACCTTTGCATGGCTAAAAGTACTGTGTAGGATATGGGTGACCTTGGGATGTTAAATATACTGTGAAAATATGTATCTGAAGTGAATTGTTAGCTACCATTGCCTATAAATTCAAGCAAATTGGAATTGAGATTTATGGACCAAAAAATGTGTGTGTGTGTGTGTGTGTGTGTGTGTGTGTGTGTGTGTGTGTGTGTGTGTGTAGAATGTGTGTGCTATAGTGTGTGGATATGTGGATGTGTATTGTATGGATGTGTGGGCAGAGGCCAGAGGAGAATATCTGGTGTTTGTCTCTTATCAGTTGTCTACATATACCCATGAGATGGGGGTATTCCACTAAACAAGGAGCTGCTGTCCCAAAGGGAGTCATAGTGATTCTCTGGTCTCTGCCCCATGCAGACTGGGGTTACAGAAGTGCCATGCCCAGCTTTCTATGTGAAATCTAGGGAGTCACACTTGGCTCCCTGGCTCCAGATGCTCTCTGCTTAAGCAGCATCTCCCTAGCCTAAGAATTATTCTAAAAAAAAGGCATGTGAGTGAATTCACTAAAATACAAAGTAGTTTATCCAGTGAAACAAAACACATTCACTCTGTGTCTTGTGAGAACAGCACAGTGATTCTGTATTCCTAATTCTGTCTAATATTCCTAATATTATTCCTAATTCCTAATATCTGCTGGACTGCATGTGGTAGCTTAGTGAACTGCCTAATACTGTTCAAGTCGAAGTGAAATTATATGCAGTTCCACATATACATGGATAAGGAGGAATGACCTATTTAATTTAATAGTTTTAAAGAAATTAAATTCCATTATTTTTGTCAAAATCATTCTACTGTTTAAAATCACGTTTTGAAACAAACACAAACTTGAATTGAGTCTGTCTCTAAAATAATGGAAGTGGATTCACTGAGGTTTCCTGAGTGGCTCTGCCATTTCTGTCCCCTTCATTTGGTCAGAATAAAGGCCACCGTGCTTGTGCTCCATGGTCATGTCATATAACTGGAAAGTCATCATGATCACCAACACGTACCATCTGTACAGGAACCTCCTTAGTGTTGAGTTTCACTCTCAATAGAAATAATTTCCAGAACTTCAAGAGAAATCTCAACTCTCAGGTAAATTCTCACATTAGGTGCATCTTTTAAACATAAGGAGAGTCTTCTTCAAGCCCTCATAGTGTACATCACCCAGAAAATCAATATACAGTAGCACATAAATACAGTTCAGTTACGGTGACTGGAAGTAGCTGTCTGTATAGTAACCAATACACTTCTTTAAAGTCTATTATCAAGGGAAACTAAAAGAGAACTCAAGATCTTTTTTCCTCAGGTTTATTGAGGTGTAATTGATAAAAAGTGCATATACTTAAGGCATAAAACTAGATATTTCAATCTTTTTATTGACATGAATATTTATACAAATAGGGTTCACTGTGATGTCTCCATACATGCATGTAATGTGCCTAGATCATATCATTGCACCCTTTCTTCATCTTTGCCCTCGCTTATTCCTGGCACCATTCTTCTTCCTGAGTAATTATTATTCTACTTTAAGGTTACATTTCTTTTAGAATTCTTTCCCTTTTCTTTTTTTCCAAACAAAAACCAAACCTGTGATACTTGTCTTTCTGTGTTTGACTTATTTCACACAGCATGATGTCCTCCAGTGTCATTTGTTTTGATGCAAATGACCGAATTTCATTATTCTTTCTGGATAAATAAGGCTTCATTATATGAGCATACTATATATTTTTCTTCCATTTATCTGTTGATGGATATCAAGATTGATTCCATATTTTAGTTCTTGTGAAAAGTGCTATGGTGAACAATGTAATATAGATATCTTTTTTGTATGTCAGTTTCATTTCCTCATATACACTCAGGAATGTGATAGATGAATCATATTATGGTGGGTCCATTTTCAGAGTTTTATTGGGAGGGATGGGAAGGATCTTCAAAGTGTGCTCACTCCTTAGCTAATCTCAATTCCTAAAACAGTATGCAAGTTGCTCTCTCTATATATTTACCAGTGTTGATATTTTGGCTTTTACAGTAGCATTTTAATCAGGTGACATAGAATCTTCTAGGAGTTTTGACTTTCATTTCCCTGGTGGATAATATGAAGCATGCTTTATATGTTTATTGTCTATGTCTATTTCTTATTCTGAGAAGTGATTACTCATACCTTTTTCTGGGTTTATTTATATTATATGTTTTCCATTGTCAAGGTTTTTTTTTTTTTTGAGAAAAGAACTTAGTTCTGATATAACCCTCTGTCAGATGAATAGTTGGCAGTGTTTTCTCATTCTATAAGCTGTCTCATCACTCTGTTGATAATTTATTTTTCAATGAAGAAGCTTTTTAGTTTGATTGGATTTATTTGTCAGTTTTTGTTTTTATTTCCTGTGTTTTAAGAATCTGATCAGAAAATCATTTACCTATACTGGTATCTTGATATATTGCTCTTATGTTTTCCTTTAGTAGCTTTAGAGCTTTAGGTCATACAGTAAGATCTTCAAATGGTTGGTGTTGACCTTATATACAAAGTGGGTGAGAGAAATATTGTATATTTCTATAGTACCAGGTACAATACTTCCTTTTTCTTCTCTATTTTTTTGGGGGATTTTTCAAGGTAGGGTCTTACTCTAGCCCACAATTTTACTTATTTGGTTGATTTTTTTTTTGTTAGTCCAGCCAAAAGTTTCTCCATTTTGTATCTTTACAAAGAGCAAACTCTTCCTTTCTGGTTTTCTTTGGTCTTAGCTCTAATTTTGTTTCTTTCCACTCCTGAGTCTTTACTATGTATAATTAATTTCTTTGAATTTTTTTCACATAAATCCTCACAGTCTGATTCTCTGGAGACTCAGCTATATCACTGAACATATTGATAGTTATATTGATATTTAATATTCTTTGTTATGAAGAGATGGTACTTTATTTTACAGTGCCTATTAAAGATATCATGTCCCACTTTGAGGATAACATAAATGAAGCTTCTAGTAAACATCTATGCACCTATATTAAATTAAAACAAAATTTAATTTCTCTGTGAAAAAAATACTAAGAATGCTATTGATGTGTTTTATGATTGTTCCTTGCTTATTTGTTTAAAGGAACTGAAAAACTCATTTTGCTGAGTATCTGCAGCATTTCATAGTCATATAAAAATATAAGTAGTTCACCTTCTTCATAGTTTCATGTCTAGTCATCAATCCAATGGTTGCGATAGTGGCTTAAATTTGAGTCATCCTAATGACTAAAAAAAGTGTTTACCTTTTTTTTTTTTTAATTTGAGTACTTGGTTCTTGAATTGTCTCTTGATGTTTTTTTCTTGTGTTTATTTCAGTGATTTATTATTTTCCTTCCCTCTTGTGAGGTTATTTTGCTATTCTGACTACTCTTCTTTTATTGGATTGTTGGTTTTAAACATTTTCCCCAGTTTTTTTTGAATTTCAGTGTTTTATTTATTTCTCAACAGAAGTTTAAGCATATATCATAATGATGGCATTTACATCATAATAAGTTGCTTCTTTTTCAATTAATTATTTTTTTATTATCCATAATTAGATACACTTAATATGCAAATAATGTGTTAATGTGCCCAATTTCCTCATTTCCCTCCTCCCTGTCCCCAATCAGCTGGGTATTCTCCTCTGTGGGCAGTCCATGGGGTAGGAGGTTATGGATAGCCTAGGCGTCAACCGGGTTCTACCCCCCTTTGTATGTTGTTACCAAGGCGGGAGATGTCTCTGGATATTCTCCACCACCATGTCTCTTATAATCTTTACACCCCTCTTCCGCTCAGTTCTCTGAGTCATGGTGAGTGAGTATTGTCTTATCTTTTTATTCTCTTTTATGATATTTCTCACAGTGAAAGATTTTTAAGTTGAGTCAGTTATTAAGCTGTTTCCTTTGCGTTATGAGCAGGGTATTGTTGAGTAACTTTATATTGAAGAAATCTGACAAATCTTATCTCAGCCTTTCCTCCAAGGTCAGCACAAGTACTGCTAAATCATGATGATTGTATGTCCTTGATATGATGTGAAATTGTTCGTTATCTCTGTTGTTCTCTCCACCCAAAATACATCCCATTCTTATGAGAAAAACATCAAGCAAATCTCATCAGGAGGGCATTCTAAAACATATCTGTCAGGGTCATTTAATACACAGAACATCTAAAAACCTGGTAAAAGAAGCCAGAAGAGACATGATTTAGTGTATAAGGTAGGTCTGTACAACAGAAAAGTCACATAGTTAAAATAGAAAATCTGATTAAAATATGAACCTTAGTTAATAACTTATCTTTATATGTTCATTAGCTGTAGCAAACATACTATTCTGTCTTCATTATTGAAAACTAAATAAATTGTGTAGAATTTATACTACCATTTATGATCTAAAGTTACACCAGTCATAGTAGGACCAAGATTTTCTGCAACATAAATAATAATAGCTTAAAACCTGGGAACATTAACCCATTTCTCAAAGAGATAAGAGAAACTAGCCATTCTCTCTCAAGGTCAGTAACTACTGAATCCAAATTTGCTTTACCTAATAAGCATTTTCAGAGAATATTTTATATTCAGAGAAACATTAAGGCTTACTATTCTATCAGACATTTTTGTTGTTATCATTTTTTAGAATAGTAACCTTCAAAAGTGCTCTTTTCCTTTCTGTTCTGTAGTCAAAGTTTGTTTACTGCTGTGGATAAAATGTGAAAATACAGTAATCTGTCTTCTAAGCATAAATGGAGTTAGCACCAGGCACAAGGAGGCAAATTGCACTGCGATGTTTTTGTTGCTGCAGCAATAGACTGATGTGAGCCTTGTGGACATGGCCATGTTTGCTGAGAGTCAGAGTCAATAGTTGCCCAGCATCCTGTGTAAATGCTCGTCACCATGTCTCACTGGCTTCTGTCCTTGGGCATCCGTCTCTTTCTGCTCCTGCTGTCTCATATTTGATTCACACTTGAAGATTATTCACATCGACTTAGTGCTTTATTATGAGCTTTTTAAACAAACACAAAACTAAAATGGCATATCGATCCCTAAAATTTACATGCTCTCAATGCTAGCTAATCATTTTTATCTCTAATCTCTGCCACAATGGGCACTCAGAACACAGTGACAGGATTTGTCTCTCAGCTTTCTCAGTGATCAGTCAGGAAATCTTTTCTGTTTATTATTGAGCCAGCGGATGAGACCACAGCCAACGGTTCGAGTGTCAGGAAAATGTTATGAAAAAAGAAATATCTTTTATATTATTAAGTATTAATCTAGGGACTGTCATATCAATGTTTATTCTTTTAAATTTTTACTGTTTTTCTAGCTTTCCACATAGTAGTTTCTGCATCCTACTATTTATAATAAAAAGATAATAAGAAAAATAACAAACGTGAATTCAAAAAACCATCCTCCTGCTCTTCTTCTCTAGCATGTACTGCCCATGTCTGGTGTGTCTTTTGTATGTGGCTTTTATCTGTAGAGAATTTACAAAGTCAAATACAGATTTTCTATTTCTCACATCAGTAAACTAACAAAACTACAGTCTCGCATTTTGTTAGCATCCTAATATGATGGTTAATCTCTGGTTGTCAACTTGACAGTTACAATCACCATGGATATAAATCTTTGGCATGTCTGCTAGGAAATTAAAATAATTTTTTTGAGGTAGGGTCTTACTCTAGCCCAAGCACACTTGGAATTCAGTATATATCCCAGGTTGGCCTGGAACTCAGGGTGATTCTCCTGTCTCTACCTCCCAAGTGCTGGTATTAAAAGCTTGTGCCACCACATCTGGCTGGGAAATTTTTTATATTATTTTAATTGAGGTAGGAAATGGCTCTCCCTCAAACTGGGTATGGTTCCATTCCATGGGCCAGGGATCCTGGACTGTTATAAAAGGAGAAAGCTAGCTCAGCAGGAAGGAGCATTCCTCTCTCAGCTCTGCTTCCTCCCAGCTGGAGTTATGATGTGAGCCAGCTTTCTGCACCCACAATGTTTTCCCCTCCATGATGTACTTGCTCCTAAAACTGTAAACACAAACTAAACTCTTTTCCCACAAGTTGCTACTGGTCAGTTATTTTGTCCCAGAAATGACAAAGTAACTGGTACATTGAAGAAAAGCAATCTGTTTTCCTGTCCATCTTATTCTCATAAGCACTTACTTTCCTTTAGCACTCCACTGAAATTAAAACCTTGATTCCACAGCAGACCACTGTAGCCTGTATTGCAGACACACATTCTAGCTTGGTGTGATGAGCTCACAGTTAATTTCATGTTATAACATAATTTATAGTGCTGAGTATATAAACAAAACTATACACTTATAGAACAAGAATGGCTTGATAAGCCTGTATATTTCTTCTAATAGTTTTTTGATTTGCGTACATAATGCTTTCTTACCTCAAATTCATTACCTAGGGTCTTTTCTACCTCTGAAATGTTAGTCAGTCAGTTCAAATTTTGTCCCTGGATTGGCAAGTCTTCAAGTCACATGTGACATTTTCAATTCCTAAAAATAATAATATACATATTAAACAAACAAAACTTCCACACTTCACAAACAGTTATGCTACCAAATTGGGAATTGAGATTAAAAATCAACCATTGGGAGTCCTACAAACCATCCGGCAGAGAAGAGGGCTGGCAATTACCAAGCAGAAGCTTAATTGCCACTACCAGATGGAGACATAAAACAATCTGCCTAGAAATAGAAACTTCTTTAGGGAAGCTCCTAGATTTTCAGCATACAATAAAAATATTCAATGACTAGTCTCCAAATGATGCACACTAGTTTCCTAAGAGCTAAGATATGCCAACCAGCTTGGGCCTTGTTAAAGGCAGAAGCAATATGGAATTGATGTTGGGTCAGGGATTTCTAAAGTCCAAATGTGGTCTCAGAACCAATTCTAAAATTGACAATAATGACAATAATGGATACTATCTTTTTTGTTTTATTATATGTACATTTTATTAAGAATTACTTTATATTCTTTTCTCCCTTTTTAGTTTTGCTACAATGTAGTAAGAATGTTGGACTATGATTAGGCAAAAACAGATATTATAATTACAAAAAAGTAGACATGATATTCAGATTGACTATTAGAATTTATATTTTCAATTTTTGAGACACAAATGCCTTCATTTAGATTAATCATTATATTGAAGAAATAATTTTTTTCTGTATTAAAATAATTATTACAATTTTTACTATACTTAATGTCCAATATGAAAGACAGAAATTTGATTTGTAAAAAGGGATATTGGCAAAATATCAGCTTTGCAATGGTGTGTTTCCAAGGTCTGTACTCAGAACCCATGTGAAACATCCTCCCTTGAGTTTCCTCACCTATAGGAAAGATGATGATTCCTTTAGGAGCTCATCTCTTAGTTTTTTCAGCACCAGTATATGACCCCTCCACTGTCTAGTACCTAGGTAATTTTCTTCATTAAGTTCTTTATGCTTAAAATGCCATGACTCTTTTATTTTTGTCATAGCTGATTCCTGTTAAAAGAACCCCATATTGCTAATAATTCTCTCTAAAGTGATTTAGTAAAGTCACCTAATTTAGTAAAATTTAGTAAGCCTCCAAATAGATAGACAGTGATAAATTCATAAATTCTGTTTTCTCACGATGCTTCAAAATATATTTAAATGAACATCTACCTTCTAGTCATGGCTCAACAATCTGGGGGGATCCTTCTTTGAATCTGTCCTTAGAATGGCTTCTTATTTTACAAAAGATATCTATTCCTTTATATACATATATACTTTAAACAAAAATTATTTGGTTATGCCTATAAGGATGCTTCCAGAGATTTCACTTAGGTGGGAAGACGCAAATTTAATGAGGGTTACATCCTCAGGTCCTGGGCTTCTGGACTGAATGAAAGGGGGAAAAGTACAAAAACAGAAATGCACTGGCAGCCCCTTCTCTCTGCTTCTGGTTCTGCTGATCTGTGAGTAAGCAGCACTCACCTCTCCCACTGCCACAGCCAGGCCTGTGGCCGTGTTTTCCCTGTCATATCAAGATTTAATACCATAAAACCCATACTTTCATGCAGTAAGCTTTAGAGGAATCTGGGAGCATCATGAGGACCGCAAAGAGGATGGGAGGAAACCAACCCAAAGACAAATTGTTCTGGCCTGTAACTCCCTATCCCAGTCATTAGTCACTTCTCACACTGAGCTGTTGATAGAAGAGACCACAAGGTCCCCAAACAAAACAACTTTATGTCAAAGCTCTTGATTACCCAAGCCAAGCAAGAGATAAGACCCTATTTCAGAAGATACCACAAACTGTGGGCACACAAAACCAAGATTACCTGCTGGATCTGGAAAGACAACCAGGTCCCAGATGGAAGCCTGAGTGGTACTTGAAGCATTACATGAGGTGGCAGGGGAAATTGGCCAACAATATTCTGAGAAAGCAGAGGATATTGATATACAACATAGTCTGATGTTATGAGAATGCTGAGACACTGCTATAGTGCAATAGTAGTGCTAAAACTAGGTGGGTAATCAACAGTGACAAGGAATCCTTAGCTGGAACTAAGATCCAAGGAGAGAGAGGAGAGAGAAAATAAGTGTACTAGGGCCTCTAACAGGGCCAATGAACTCCAGAAGCATGCACTATTTTGTGCATCTGGCTTTATTTTATGGTGCAGGGAAATTGAACCCAGGTTGTTAGGCATTGCAGGCAAGCACCTTAACCACTGGACAATCGCTCCAGTCCAGTTTTTGTACTTGATTATTATTTTTTTAAATCTCAAGTCTTTATCCCAGGTTTGGGCTAATTGGTTCTTTTTATCTAGCTCTTTAAGGAATACATGATGTAAGTTATAGATTTGAGATTTTGTTTGTTTTTGGTTTTTTTTGGATATTTCAGGTAGGGTCTCACTCTAGCCTTGGCTGACTTGGAATTCACTACAGACTCTCAGGCTGGCCTTGAACTCATGGAGATTCTTCTACCTCTGCCTCCCAAGTGCTGGGATTAAAGTCATGCACCACCACACCCAGCTTAGATTGAGATTTTTTTTTAATGTTAGCACTTATATTTGTGAATTTCTCTCTAAGCTTTGCTTTGATGTGATAGATGAGTTGTGGAATGATGTACTTTTATTTCTATTTTCATCAAAGTTCTTTTTTTCTATGTTCCTTCGTGATTTCTTCTTTGAACCATTGGTTGAGCAGCATATTTATTTAATTTCTACATATTTGTGAATTTTCTAACTTTACTTACTTTATTGATTTGCAACTTTATTGTTTGTTCAGGATATATGTTTTATATAGTTCAGTAAATAAATTTATTGAGATTTCTTTCAATGGCATTATATTATTCCATATTATTACAGACCTTGTTCTTCCTTAAACTCTATCAATGTTATTTCATGTATTTTAGGATTGTGTTTTGGGCACATATACTTTCCTGATGAGTTCACTTTTTAAAAATATATGGTGATCTTTGCTCTTTGTACAATTATGACATAAAATTTTTTTGTATATTAGGATGGCTCAAACAACTCTCTTTTGGTTACAATTTGCTTGGGGATATCTTTCTAAATTCATTATTGGACAAATATAACAGACGTGCCCCTCCCCCATCCATTCTACTATGTAAGGTCTGAATCTGTTTATATTGAAAGTGACTGCTAACAAGGAAATTCTAACTTCTGTCATTGCTTTACCTTTTCTATTGATTTAACAACTATTTTTGTTCCTTATTTCCTTAATTATTACCTTATTCTATGATGAATTGAATATTTATTTTAGTGGAATGCATATAATATCAAAGTGACTTAATCATTTTTGTTGTACTATTTTGTTTTGTTCAAATTATAACTATCATCCACAATAAAAGCTGTTTTGTTGAAACGAAAAAATTGTTAAACAAATTTATAGAAATTTTACAAACTTAAAGTATGTACTTTGGTTTTGTTTAGTAGATTTATAAGTAATAGATTCATCAGATTGACTTACCTGAGTTTACTTTCCCCATCACTTTCACGGGACAGTTTTGCAGATTCAGACTCCAGATCATTTACCTTTTCACTTACCCTACTCTGATGTGACATTTTATAATGGCAAATCTTTTGATTCTTAAGTAAGGATTCCTTGTATAAGGGGACTTACTTCTTTCCTGTTGCTTTAAAAATCTTTTATTTAGCCTTTTGACAACTTGTGAATAATGTTCCTCAAAATGGAGCTTAAAGTTTATCTTCTTAGAGTTTGTTAAATTTTTTGGATGCATAAATTTGTGTTTCATATTACATTTGCAAAGATTTTGCAGGGGCCAAGGAAGAGAAAAAGTATCACACTTTTCCAATGAGTTCTCTTAAATTGCCTTCTTTTTTATTTATTTTTAATAAGTAGAAACTTTTTAGGTACAATTCACGTGTAGGCACCACCATTTCCTCTTCCCTGCCCCCAGTCTACACTGTTGCAATACATTTGCTTTCCAGAATCCTTAAAAATTTGATTATTACAGTTTGTGCTTGAATTTTCTATTATGCTCTGAGAAGATGGATCTTTGAAGTTCATTTCTCTAGTTCATTTTTGCTAATGCCTGATATGTGTATAAAGGACACACACAATAACACACACACACACATATATATATATATATATATATATATACATATATATGTAGTGAGTTTATGATTTGTTGCACAAACTCCTCCAACATGAATTCTAGTTTCCATGAGCACTGGCTGCAGATAGATCATAATAATTCCTTCCATGAAAATTCTTTTGCTTGAAGGAAAAGCCTCTACTGTGTTTATATCTTCTTGAATTCTTATCCAATCATTGGATAATAAAGGCAAAAGCCTGATCCCCCTGTAGAGACACTGGGGCAACTCGGCCATACCTTTACATTCTTTTGAATTTATATTCTTTTGAATTTCTGTTGTTGTTTTCTTCTCTAGATCAGTATTGATTAATTTGTAGAACAGGATGTTTCTAACAATGTTTGGGCAATAATCTTTCAGCTTTAATGGTATAATGGCAAGACATTCATTAGTAACTATACCTCATATTTTAAATTTTGAGCTTATTTTTCAGCTGCAGATCTGAGTGTGACATTATCTCATGATACTGGGTGGTGTCCGTGACACTCCCAGTCAGCCACACTATTGTGAGGGTGAGGAACTAGTTCTTTGCGGAGCACTGTACTCCAAATCTATGATGTATGGCACATGATGATGTATGGTAGATATATTACATGCATTTTTGAATCTTGATACTTTTAAAAACGTATAATTGGTTTACCAGAATGTAAACATACAGCAATACAGGAAGTATTTGTATTTTCCCATACTAGGCTATCCAGGGTCCCCTGCCACAAAGACTGATCCAGAGGACCCATGGAGGAGGATATCCAGCTGATTGGGGATGGGGAGGGGGGGCATTGGGGAATTGGGGATAACAACTCATTGTTTGCCCACTAAATAATGTAACTCATTATGGACAATAAAAAACAAGAAGTAAAAAAAATAGGGAGGCAGGGAGGGAGGGAGAGGAGGGAAGGAAGGAAGGAAGAAAGGAAGGAAGGAAGGAAGGAAGGCAGGAAGGAAGGAAGGAAGGAAGGAAGGAAGGATGAAGGAAGGAAGAAAAAAGGAAGGCAGGCCGCAGGGAGGGAAGCAGCAGAGAGGAAAGAAAATGAAAGAGAAATTGTGAAGGAGGAAGAAAAGAACTACTTTGGGAAAAATAACAGAATTCTAAATCCAAAGATACAAGCAGACACTGAAAACTTCAGTTGTTACTAAATCAGTGTGATTTTCACTTGGATAATACCATTTTATATCAGAAGCATTAATTGTATTAATTGATGTGTAATGATTTTGTCATATATTAATACATACTAGAATGATGGGAGACAAATAAATAACATAAATGTAAAAGTGAAGACTTAAACTTTCACTTGAGTTTATATTGTGCCCCATTGCTGTTTAGCTGCTTGATTTAAGCACATTAAAAATCCCTTTCTTAGGTTTCTTATCTGGAAAATATGAATAATAAATTTAACTTCAAAAGTATCCATGTGAACACAGAAAACTGTGTATGTGAATTAAGCATTCAAATGGTTTTGGTCATAATTACCAACATATAAGTATACTATGTTTTCTGAGCTAATGAGCCAATGTGACTGCACTATTATTAATTAAAATAAAAAATTTTCCTCAATATTCCATCGTCTCTAATGAATTCTATTGTCTCTGTTCCTATATCCTATTGAAGACACCATGTTGCCTTTATATCTTCTTAGGTAGCCCTTCTCTATGAGAGTTTCTCAGGCTCCCTTGCTTCTGAGAAGGCTGACAGTTTTCAGGATTACTGGAGGGTATTTTGTAGAATGCTTTTTCAATTTGCATTTGTCTACAGCTCTTTAATGGCTAAGCAGAGGTTTTGAGATTTTGGAAAGAAGACAAGGGACACAAAGGAATCTCTTCCTATCATAGCAAGGTGCTGTGCTATAACATGGCATTTCATTTTCACATTAACTTTAATCATGTAGCTGGAAGTAGTATTTATCAGGTTTCTTACTGATAAGTTATTCTTTTTCATTTTTCCATACTCCTTTTGTAAGTTAATCACTCTGCATAGCTCATACTCAAGGACAGGAAACATGTACTAAGTATGAAATCACCCCCATTTATTAATAAATTCATTTTTCAACATAGGTGTTATAGATAACTCATAAATTGAGTTGGGATCTAGTAATATTTCTTGTGGCTCAAATTCTTCTGTGCTGGGTGTGTTTTGCAATTGTTATTCCTGACACTTATTTGGCTTTTCAGCATTTTTTGTTTATTTTCTCCCTTTCTTAACTTTTCATTTCAGAATACTTCCCCTCACCAGTTTACATACCCACTGAATCCTTCACGCCACATTTACTGATTAACTCATTGAAGTTGTTCTTAATTTCTGTTACAGTGTTTGCTTTTGTCTCTAACACTTCCTCTTGTTTTTGTCTTAGACTTTTTACTTCCCTGCCCACATTTCCCATCTGTTCTTGCACATTATCTACTTTGCCATTAAATTCCTAGCACATGTATCAAGCTATTTTTAATTGTTTGTAGTAATCCCAACATCTGTGTCATAGTTTTGCTTTGGTGATTGCCTATACCTATCACTTCTCTTCTTCTTGTCTTTTGGTATATCTGTTAACTTTGTTAATGTAGCGTTGGGTATCAGGAATAATTCTAGTGGCTCCCACTGGGAGGTAGGAAAATCTCAGTGTTTCTATGACTTAGTGACATCTATCTATACAAATGTGGAGTTGGCAGTTTTCACTACACCAATAATGGGCAAGGATGGATCCAAGAAAAAAAAAGACATCTTCTCACACTGCTTGTTCATTGTAAAGATGGGACCAAAGCTTTCTAATCCTTTTATACAATGTACTTGAGACCTACAACTATTCATTCATATCACCTTTCTCCCCACCACCTTTGCAGTCTTTAGTTTCCTTTTTGTAAATGCCTTATACCTGCACATTTTGGGGAGCATCAATTCTGGTTGTAACTAGCTATTTGCTATTCTGTATAGTACTTCTTCAAATGAATATTTTTTAAAAAATCATTAGACAATTATTATTACCCTTTGGGGAAAAAAAATACATTTTCGCCAGAAGCTTCAAGTGGTCCCAATATTATCCAGTATTTTTTCTTAAATGCATACCTAGAACTTGATGTTTCTTAGTATCTCCACTTCCAGCCTGGTTTCAAATTATCACCTCTTTTTGATCTTTTGCTATGCCCCTAGTCCACAGCTCAAAATCGAGTTGTTTCATATTATTAAACCTAGTACACAGGGTTTATTAGGAAGACTTTAGAAGACCTGTCTGACCTCATTCCCTGTTTTGGTTTTCCTCCAGTATAACAATCCATGTCCCACCTCAAACATTTTCTGCTAACTCTGTTAATAATCTGAATTGCTTCTTTCAGTACTTGTTCAAATACTGCATCTTTGACATTTTTCAAGGAGCACTGTCTTTGCTCTATTTAGACTTATCAAGACTCCCTGGCATACAAAGTAAGAAGAAAATCATTTAATATGTAAACAATTTGACCATTCAAAGAACATGCATTTTAGTTTGTTTAGTTTCAATATTCCTGAAGAAGAATGTAAGGTCCATAAGGGAAATGTATTTTTAAAAATCTGTTTTTTGCATATTTATCAGAGCATAGTTACACTTAGGAATGGGGCTATTGATAAATATTTGTAGAATGAATAAATAATATAAACAAATGAGGAAATGAGGAAAAAACATAGTACAGTTAGGGATGTTTATAAAATATTTTTGGAATGACTAAATGAGAAAATAATAATAAACAGAAAAAAAACTAGAATTGAAATATATGCTCAGATATGGAAATTTTTGATTTAGTCCAATTTTGCATATATGTGTATACCTGAACATTTGTGTACAGATGTATCATTTGATAAACAGTTTGAATATCATTCACTCGCATTTTGTGAAAAGTAAATTGCATACAATAATGTTAATTCCTATTCATAAAGCAGTCCATGGTTTCCATACATTCTCATATAGTATTTCATATAACCCTCACCCTCAATGGTACTGATGTTATATCTCCTATTTTCATATGAGAAGACCAAGGTCTAGTTTTTTGTCAAAAGAAGATGTTTGTAAGGTGAATGTCAAATTATATGCATTATTATTTTGTCTATTTTCGTTATATTGCACTGTGCCCTTTGCTTCCTCATTATCTGTCATGCTTATAATATTACAAATTTCCTTCAATTGATAAGGGTGAATAAAATCATGTCATGTGTCAAAACACAAAATGATATAATTAGTTTAAATAATAAGCAACTGAGGTGGTTTGAATGTGAGTGTCCCTGGTAGCCTCATGTGTTTGTGATTAATCTTTATGGTGGTTTGAATTAGGTGCCCCCATAAACTCATGTTCTGAATGCTTGATTTCCAGCTGATGACAATTTTGGAATCAGAACCTACTGGAAGGGGTGTGTTGTTGTGATTAGGCTTACAGTATTATAGCCAGGTACTCCTTGCCAGTATTTGACACTCTTTTCTGCCGCTATCATCCACTGATATTGGTAAGGAGGTGTGTCCAGCTTCTGCTCATGCCATGTTTTCACTTGCCAACATGGACTTTCCCCTTGAGTCTATAAGTCAAAATAAACCCTTTCTCCCCCACAAGCTGCTTAGTTGGGTGCCTTGTGCCAATAATAAAAAGGTAACTACAATACCTTCTCTGTCATGTTTAATTCCCAGCTGACAGAGCTTTTGACAGTTGGGGTCCTGCTGGAGAGAGTGGATCTTGTGTTTATTAGCTACTTCGACTACTTATTCCCAGACATATGACAAGATATGAACCAGTTTGCTATTTATGCCATGCTTTCCCTACCATGAGGAAGCTTCTCCTCAAAACTGTAAGCCTTTGCTTTTATAAATTGCTTCAGGTCAGGTGTTTTGTTTCAGCAAAGAGAAGGCAACTGAAAATTGTTACTGAGAAGTGGGGATGGTTGCTGCGATAATCTGACTCTGTGTGTGTGTTTGTGTGTGTGTGTGTGTGTGTGTTGTCTTTTGAAACTTGTTTATATGAGGAATATGGAAGGATTTGTAACTTTGAATAGAGAAGACATGCAATGCTGTACACAGAGTTTAATGAGACATTCTGGTGAGAGTTTGAAAGACCTAAATGTAGAGAGTACTGTGGGCTCTGGAGGCTTATGAGGTTATAAATGGGCAAAGGGTTTTGATCAGGTCTGAAATAGAAGCAGTTTGTGGGCTGTTTTGGACCAGAGTCTGGCTGTGCTCTTCCTGTGTCCTGAGAACTTGAGCAAAGTTGAATTTAATACTCATGGATTGGTGTGTCATGGTGGAAGAAATGTGAACAGGTTCAGATTTTAGGGACAGATATTAAAACAACTTTAGTTACAAATATTCAGGAGGTTACCACCATTGAGGGTCAGTTAGCTGTTCTACAATGGGACAATAGGAGCAGTGTTCACTCTTTTGAAAGAAGAGGATATCAAAAAGGAATGTTGATGGAGTTTTCTACTCAAAGTTGACTCCCCCATGCCATGGATTAACAGGTTTCAGAAGTATGACACATGAGGAAAGAGGAGTCAGGAAGTACCCATGGTTCATGAGATAACCACAAGCAGAGTTGAAATCTCTGTGTGGAGGCCCTGTGAAGCCAGGCATGGACCTGTCTCATTGCTATGCCTCCTTTTTTTCCAGTGAGAATGGTTATTTTTTGCCATTCAATTTTGGAAATGTTTAACTTCTGTTTTGATTTTATAGGCTTCACAGTTAAGATACTGCCTTGGGTCTCAGAAGAGACTTTGGACTATTGAGCAGTTTAGGGACTGGTAAAGACAACGTGATTTTATAAGTTGGATTGAATGCATTTTGTATCATCACATGACTATTAATCTTTGGGGACAGGGTGGCATGTGGTGGTTTGAAAGTAAAGTGTTCTTCATAACCTCATATATTTGTGATTAAGCTTCATGCTCAATCCCCAGCTGGTGGAGGCCATGGGAGGTGGAGCTTTCCTTGAAGAGGTATGTTGCTTAGGGCAGATCTTAAGATGAACCCAGCCCCAAACCCAGTTCTTACACTTATATTTGACCTAGCTCCCATCTCTTGCAATACTTTCTCCACTATGAGAATGTTTACCCTCAAAACCATAAGCCTGAAATAAATCTTTTCCTCCAATAAGCTGCTTCTAGTTGGATGTCTTGTCACAGCAACTCCAAGAATAACTAAAGGTTTTCATTTGCTAGTATGCTAAAGATATAATTTCAGGAGACTTGAGATGTTTGTCAGTAAGGGATTCCTTGCCTAGAATTCATAATGTCCTAGGTTCAGTTTCTAGCCCTGCATAAACCAGGCCTGGTAACAAATACTTGTAATTTCAATACTGAAGAAGCAGAAGCAGAAGTATTAAAAGTTCAAGATTGTGCTTTGCACACAGTAAGTTTAAGATCAACCTCAGATATATGAGGTCCTGTTTACAATAGCAAGCAAACAACAAAAAAGGACAATTTTATATCCTCAAAACCTTCCTAGGTGTCTTCAGGAGAGCTGTTTAGGTATTTTGAAGACTAAAACCTAGATGAGTGATGCCACAATCGCTCCTCACGGTGTAGATTTTGGTTCTGTCTAAATCTGACATTTTGCTGATTTACTTTGTTTATTTTTTTGTTAACAACATTTTACAAGTAATCATCAAAATACAAGACTCAAAATATAAGTTTTATTCCTTCTCCTCTCATTCTCCCCATTGTAACCAATCAAGAACCAAATTCTACTTTCTAACTCTGTCTAGCAAATAATTCTGGAATGTAGGCATCCTTCTCTGCTACTCTAATTACATTCCCTGTCTTCCTGTTGGCCTCCATCCACCACTTTTTGCTTTCCTTTTTAAAAAATTCATGAAAGGTTTAGAGATATGGCTCAGCAGTTAACTGCACTTCTGCCAAAGCATGAGGGCTTAAGGGTTCCCAAGACTGTCCTTGTTCACATCTCTAGATCCCACATAAAATGCTGAACATAGCCATGTACATCAATCACCTAAGCTCTTTGGGGAATGGAAACTGAAGAATCAATCACTGGAGATTGTGAATATGGAACTCCAGAAACAGTGTAAATCTCTAGCAAGGAAAAACAGCAGGATGGGTCATAAAAGGGGCCACCTATGTGCTCTCCCATACTCTGTAGGGAAGGCCTCAGGGCACCACATCAGCAAATATACATGTTTATACTATGCACACTGACATGCATATCACACAAAAAATATGCAAATCTTCAATATATCCTCTCTATACTATGGTATATTTGTATCACAAATAGAGTTTCCTCACTTCCTCTAACTGGATACACTTAGGTATGTCCAACCTTTGGCCCAAGGGATGCATGCTTCCCAGAATAGCTATGAAAGCAGCCCAAAACTTTTGTAGTTGACTACATAATATCACAATATCAAAACATTGTATATTCCTGTATATATTTTAGATTTGGGGCTCTATGATCTTTGTTATAACTACTGAACTCTGCTACTCTATCTGAAAATCAACATAGATGGCATGTAAATGAATGTTCGTATGCTTCAATAAACTTTTTTCAAAGAAAAGTAGGGAATGAGTCAGATTTGGTTCTGTACTTAGATATAGAGCTTTGTCCTTATTGATACCATGAGCATCCATCTAGAAGATCCTCAGCACATGGTGGGAGCTAAGTGAAACATTATGAATAAACAATGATTCTGAATAAGAAACAAAGAGTAGACTAACAAAAGTCAAACTAATGCACCAAGAGCCTTATGTATAATCTGAAGTATTAATTCAGTCATTCCTGAGGAACAAAATGGTCTAGCAGTGAAATTCCTTATCTTTATATAACACATAATTAGGTTAAGATCATCATAAAATGCCTGTATTGTTTGGTAGGTTATAGGATGGAGATGTAAATTTTGGAGTTAGTATATCAATCATAGACAATGGAGGGTGTTGAGTGAATGACAAGTCAAGCTAATGTAATGATTACCAAGGTTACCAGTATGGAGCATATCCCACTTATAAAGAACTAACAATGAAACAAATTGACAGAGAAATTTGATAGATGCTATGGAGCAAAGAAACAGTTATAAACAGTATACTTTATTAACTCTGTGATTTAAAATATTAAAAAGGAAATAATTTACCATTTGTTTTAAATGTTGCCAGTATATTCAATTATGTTACCTCCTGATAGGGATTCATTAGTTTATAAATCAGAATGAGGTCACCCTCCTCCCTGAGGAGCTAAAGATAGCAAGTTATTGTTAAAGAAGAGGGGATCCTTCTCTTCCATGGTGTAGCTACTGTTATGTGCTGTAAAAAGGAAGGGCACAGTAAGACTGGGGGAAATAAAGGAGGATAATTTGGGGAGATAAGGTTATAATATAATATATGGGTATAAAATCATCAAAGAACAAATAAGTTAAGAAAAAACAAACAAAAAGAAACCATGGGACTCCTTATCTGTTCATAGCATTGAAAGAAAAATCTAAATGGTGGTATGTTTAATAGTGAGTAAGAGATAAAAAATAGAGATGATGAGAAAGGAGTGATTTGAAGAAATAAACAGTGACATCATGAAAGAGATTGCTTAATTCTTTTTCTTATTGACAAGCTTTTTTATGAGAAAGAATTGTACATGCCAAAATCATTAGAAGGAGTCAATAGAGAGGATTAAATTAAAGAGTCAACAAAATGCCTATTTGGGATGCACAGCCCTGAATTTATAGAATGACTCCCGGAATGTTTCTATCCATGACGAGGCCAACTTCTTCTAGGAGCACAGCTCGAGGAATAGTACTAACTCTTGGGATACCCAGCCCAAGAGTGGGCTAGCTGCCTCAAGCAGCAGCCTGTGGGACAAAGAAGCTGAAGAGAGCTTAGATTAAACTATTAGTAAACCCACTGTATTGGCTGTCACTGCCATTCTGAGCTTACCGTGGCTATAGCTTCCTCTTAATACAAGTGCTCATTGGGATTTTTATTGAACAGCCCCAAACCAGTAACACCTAAAAAAGTAGTACACTGTATGAGCAAAGTGTAGGAAACTTTCAACTTTGGATAATTCTTAAGCATTTTTAAAGGAAGGGATTTAGGTATATGACCAGCTGGACTTTGCTGATATAGAATACACATAAACTCTGATCACAAAAATAATCACATGAATCCCACAGAGGTGGGATCTTTGTCCTCAGTTACTGACCTCTCTGTCTTCAACCCTTATATATAACTTCTCATGTATATATGGATGTTCTGAGATGAGAATCTGTCCAGGCCACTGAGGAAATTGAGCAAAGAGAATAACTTAAGATCATTCATAATCTCTAAACATTACTTGTCAATATTGGTCATCTGTGTTGTTCAGGCCAATGTACACCAAGGAATAGGAAGCCTATTCACATTGCTTTACACAGGTACATTGAATAGTTAACTTTAGGGCAAGTTACAAAAAAAAGACATCTCACAGTAATAATCACAGAAAATTACTAGTAATGTCCATAAGCAATATTTTCATAGTTTTTTTCCATAGTTCATTCCCTATGTCATTCTTATACTTAATTCCCACAAATTATCCTCACAGCAAAAAGTTAGGAAAAATTCTTAAAACAAATAATAAGGAAAGAGCTAAAAATGGGTTGGGGTAAGACAGTAGATATGTGATCATCTGGCACTATCAGAAGACAGTAGTAGAAAAGTAAAGAAAATAATTTACAGAAAAAATAACCAGCAATCAAAAAAAAATTGATTTTCCATGTCAAAAAAATACAAAAGGTTTGAGAAGATTGCTCAGTGGTTAAAGTACTTGCTTGCAAAGCCTGATGGCCCAGTTGATTCCCCAGTACCCAGAAAAAACAGAGGCACAAAGTTGCACATGCTTCTCAGTTTGCTTGTAGAAACAAGATGTCCTGGCACACCCACATACTCTCTTTCTCTCCTGCCAATACCACAGTAATGTATGCCCAACAGCCAAAAATAAGAGAACATTTTAATCTTAAAGCTTCATGTTTTTAATAGCTTTTGAGGGAAATAGGAGTTGTTGACCACTAAGTGTATGTAATCGGATGGCACAGAGGTATGAAGGGCATAGCTATGGTAAAATCATAAATCTCTTCTGTCACTGTGTGATCTGCCAGAACTGGGAGATATCTAGGAAGAGGCCAGGACATCCCAGAAGCAAAGAAATAGAGCCATTATCACCGAAGGTCATAGTCATTAATTCTCTCTGGAAGAGTGGGAATAGAGATGCTGAGTGCAATTTGTATAGTGATGTTGAAATATTACAGAAACCTTGCTTCCCTGGTTCTTCAGACCTTTAAACCATACATAATCACATATCTGGAGCAAAGAAAAGAGCTTGGAATGTGAAGAGACAATAGGCAGAGACCCAATTTGGTAGTTCCATCATAAGGTATAATAGATTCATTTAGCCAGTTCAGATAAAAATGGAAGTCTTTATAGCTCACGGGTATCTTCTGGCATTTGTATGAAACAAAAAGGCACACAAAGCTGTGCTGTGTTATGATTTGGGTATGGTATATCTTGAAGAGGCTTACTTAGCACTTGCTGGTGGTATTTTGGAAGGTTGTTGAATCTTCTGGACATGGGATCTAGCTAGAAGACTAGGGTCGTAATGGCAGGCATGGAGAGCTAGAGGTATAACCATAACTCCTCTGTAGAGACAAGATGCTTTGTTTGTGCACCTTTCAAGTATAGACCAAAATAGACCTCTCCTCCGTTAGGGATTTGGTCACAGCAATCAGAAAAGGAACATATGAGTTCACTGCTGTGGCCATGTGGGTGAGGAAGGGCCATGGAAGAAATTGGAGCTGTAGGCTAGACAAGCCCTAGAAATTTGTGAGTTTTATGCACCATTTTGATGGGAGTGAGGAAAGCCAGAATGCTGATGGAAAGAAATGTGGACAGAAAGGACTGTGCTCATGAGGTTTCAGCATGGATCCAGAAGTCTATCAGCAAAGGGGCTAGAGAAAAGTCAGTCATGTTACATTCTGGCAAAATATCTGGCTGTGTTCTGTCAGTGTTCTGAAAATTTGAGTGAGGCTCATTTCAAAAGACTAATTGGAATTTACAAACAGGGTAACAACATTCAGGCTGTGCCATGACACTAATTACCAAATTTAGCTGGGGATTGCATCAAGAATTAAGGGCAAAGTCAGAGCAGAAACCTGTGAAAGTGTAGTTTGGAGAAGGAAAGGAGTAGGAATGAATGTAAAGTTGCAGACAAGATGAGGTCACAAAGAGCTGGCTCTAATTGTCATGGTTAGTTACAATTAAAGAGAAAATATGGACTTTGCACTGAGATGAGGAAAGGTATTATGAGAGCCAGACCCTATCATCCAAAAGCTTGAGTATAACAAAGCAGATTCGTTTGAAAAGCTTTCATTTGAAAGGAGAATGATGAAAAGAGAGTGTCTGAGATGACATAGACTCCAAGGAACTCTGCTCAAAGTGGACTGCTCTGGGGAATTTGGTCCCAGGTTCTGCTCAGGTGCCTCAACCCTGAGATGCTGCTGCAGCCATAGTCCAAGAGGGCAAGGCAACAATTTGAGTTGACTGCTGGACTTGGTGTGGTCCTAGTGGTGCTGATTTGACAGGAGTGCTGAATATAAACTGTCTGGGGAAACGGATCTTGTGCCAAGGCTTCAGAAAAATAAAAGGCAATGATGCCAATGTGCAGCATAGGAAAGGCAACAGGAATTCATTATGACATGTGATGGTCGTGAACCTAAGAGGGACAGGGATGGAAAGTTCTTATTTGGATGTGAACTGTCCTTCATAAGCACATGAGAATGAGCACTTGGACCCTGGTGCTGGTGCTGTTTTGAAAGGTTACAAAACTTTAGAACATGAGTCTAGTGGATATAAGTACATAGTGGACCTGAGGGGTAATGAGCTAGCCCCACATCCTGTCTACTCTGCTTCCTGATCTGCTGATGTGGAAAGATCTCACCACCATGGATGGAGCCCCAGCTTCCATGCATTTTCTACCATGATGGACTATATCCCTTCAAACCAAGATCCAAAATAAAGCTTCTGAAAGAGATTGGTGAGTGAACATTCCAGAAAGATAAGCAATTCTTTTCCAAAGAGAGATACTGGGATTGTATTTTACTTCCAAAGCAGCAAGAAGTCAATGGTGAGGGACAAATTATAGCTACAATTACTGGTGATGGACAGAGTAAGGATATAGGAACTAGAACAGGAACTAGAACTCATGATATCATGGAAGTATGACATATAGGTATTATAAATTCTGTCCACTGCATTAAACATTGCATTGTCCTTATGCTGACCAGTTGCCAGCTTTACTTTTAAACCATGATTGTGATTTATTTTGTTTTGTCTGGAGATTTTCACTCCTATGTTGTATCTGTTATGCTACCTGGGGTGTGGGATAAACACTGGGAGACTAGTGTGTGCTAAATCCCTCATCTCTGGGTTATGCTGATTGTGTGTGGTTTACTTAGATGGCAGATGTCATAGTCAGCCACATGCTGCTGGGATGAATCTTCAAACTAGGCACAATTTGAGGGAGGAAAGTATTTATTCAAGCTAGAGATCCAGGGGAAGTCCCATAAAAGTGAAAGAGGCTGGTCCTCTCTGAAAGGACCAAGCAGAGAGAAAAACCCATCACCAACATCATACACACACAGAACAGGGAACAGGCAGGAGGGCCAAGGAGTGAATTTCTTCCACTTTATATAGCCTTAAGGTAGTGTCTTACAACCCTTCCCCAGACTTAATGGCTTCCTGAGTCTCTGGAATTCCTTCCTGCATTGCCCACATAGGAAAGGATGTTTACTTCTAGCTTCTTTGAGCTTCTTTACATCTTACCCCTTGCTGAGAGACTGCCTTCCTGTAAACATCCTCAGAGTCCCACCCAAGATAATTAAAAAGATCAAGTTGACAACAAAACTAACCATCACAAGTCTACCCCTTGTCAACTTGACATAAAATCATATCTCCTTACATCACGCTTAATTCCTAAATGAAGACAGTAACAAGATCATAATTCTGCCTAAAATTATATAACTCTCTGACACACAACTGCAGACATGTAATCTCCCCCAACATAAGGCAAGGTCCCTGAACTGCGAGTTTTGTAAACCAAAACAAGTTACATGCATTTAACATATTATGGCACAGAGCAAACAATTGGAACTGCTATGAGGCATAACAAGGAAAGACTGGGCCAATGCAAACTCAACAAACATCAGCAAACATCCATATCTGCAGTTTAAGTCCCATAGCACAACCAGTGACTGACAGTCTCTGGATTTTCTGATTCTGTCCCTCCAGCTTGGCTGAGTACCTGGGGAAACTTCCATCCCAAGCCAACAGTGCTCCATGCAAAGTCCTGGTATGTTCAAAACCTCTTTGGGTCTCCATTGCAAACCACGGTCCACCTTCCAATGGCTCCTCTTGCCAATCAGGGACTTCACGCCCTCTTCCAAATACTGCATCTCAGGGGCAGCTCCTGGGATTGTGTGCACTTCATGACCCACTGCATGCATGCATTTCTCATGCTTCCAAAAGCAATACCAGGTATGCAGGACACAGCCATGTTGTTAATTCAGGGGCAAAATAGATGTGACTTCGAAGAGCAGATTCCTTTCTTTCAGCAATTTCCTTCCCTAAGAGCTTACACATTTCATCTTTCTGTCCTTCCTGGGTGGAAATATCTCAGTCATCTCTCCATTGTTTCAATGTAAAGCAGTTGGGCCATAATCAAAGGCCAGTCTCTGCCAGTAAGTTAAACTTGCTTTGAGGTTTTTCTAACTTCAAATCTTAAATTGTCAGTCCCATATCCATAGCCAAGCACACAGTCCATTACTTAAATTTAACCTTGGTCAAACTCTCTTAGCATGGGCAGTAGGACACATCCACCCCTTGACCCAGGCACACACTTCTATTAAGGTTTTCTGCAGTCTCTCCTTCCCTGTAGAAAGTTCGTAAGCCAAGCCTCCAATTGCATTTCTTTCTGCACTGAGCATTTCCAAATTTTCACCAGAATACTCTATAAAACTTGGCTTACCACTCTGAAATGCATCCTCAGTTGCAAATACCAAGTACATGTCCATTCCTCCAGCACACAAGTTCCAGAAGATCAAAATCCACATGGTCAGATTCATCTCAGCAAATCACCCCACTCCTAGTACCAAATTGTTGTAGTCAACTACATGCTGCTGGGATGAATCTTCAAACCAGGCACAGTTTGGGGGAGGAAAGTATTTATTAACGCTACAGATCTAGGGGAAGTCCCATAAAAGTGAAAGAGGCTGGTCCTCTTTGACAGGTCCAAGCAGAGAAAAAAAAAGCATCACCAACACCATACATACAACAGCAGGAGGGCCAAGGAGAGAATCTCTTCCCCTTTATATAGCCTTAGGGTGGTGTCTTACAACCCTTCCCCAGACTTAATGGCTTCTTGAGTCTCTGGAACTTCCTTCCTGCACTTCCCACACAGGAAAGGATGTTTACTTCTGGCTTCTTTGAGCTTCTTTACATCTTGCCCCTTACTGAGAGGTTGCCTTCCTATAAACATCCTCAGAGAACCACCCAAGATAATTAAAAAGATCAAGTTGAAAACAAAACCTAACCATCATAGCAGAGTTTCACTAAATGAATTAATTTTTAGTCTCCAGTGTATCTAGCTTGATAGTGTGCCATTTATTGGTTGTGCTTTTGACTAACTTGTTATGATTCCTTCAAATTCTTTTGATACTGATTTAATCAAAAGGTAACCTCAATGAGGGTATCTAAAATGATATTTATACATGTGATATGAAAAAGAACAACTTGAAATGTTAATAATGAGACATAAAGAGTGGTCCACACAGCACAATACATATCCACTGAGACTTGCCAACACAGCTCAGAGAACAAGTCCATTGTCCTTCAACAGATATGTATGGAAATTGTCAATATGCTGGGAATAACCAAGAGAATAACCAAGTCTAAGAGATACAAAAATAAATATAAAAACATTCATGATTTTAACCTATTTGTGGACTAATATGTGAGTTAAACCTATAGTCAGAAAATTCTAAAGACTTGTAAAAACAATGAGCAAAAATTTATAATGCATTTTCATTAAAAAATGTCAGAAGAGAATCCATGGAAACTTCCAAAAAGGGCCACTGAAGAAAATCAGAGCAAGACAGAAGGTGAGGAGGTACAAATAACTTTTTCTGTGGGGAAATGTATGGTGGTGAAAAACAAGGATCTCTAGTGTCACTATTGGTTGGGAATAAGAAGGATTTTAGTGAAAGGAGGATGAGGAGGGAGGGTAAGAGATGGTAATGGGGGAATATGATAAAATATATTACATACATGTATAAATTGTCAATAAAACGTTTTGAAAGAGGGCTGTGAGATGTCTTAGCAGTTAAAGACACTTGCTTGCAAAGCCTGATGGCCCAGGTTCAATTCCCCAATACCCACATCAAGTCAGATACACAAAGTGAAGCATGTGCCTAGAGTTAGTATGCAGTAGCAAGAGGTCTTGGAGTTCATTTCCTTCCTTCCTCCCTCACTCCTTCCCTCCCTCCCTTTTTTCCTCCCTCCTTATTTTCCTCTCTCTCTTCCTCTCTCTTTCCTTAAAAATCAATAAATAAAAAGGTTTTTTTAATAGAAATAAACAACAATAGTTCAGTTATGACTATAGTATGGTCAAGTAGGGTTTATCATTGTGGAGCAGGGTTGGGATCAGTGGATAGAAAATTGTATTGGGACAGTGGCTGAGAAAGATCAGATACCAACAGTGAGACATGTTTGCTAAGGATGATTTCAGCATGGCCCTGCTCAGTTCTGGTGATTCAGGCCCAATAAAGACAGACACTGATTCTGAAGCCTGGGAGATTTAGAGGAAGTTAACTAATGAGTACATCTTATTCAAATGTGACCTGTGCAGCTGAGTTTTACAACTAAGTCAAAGGCTTGTGGTAAACAAAGTAGGTATTTTAGAAATCTTAGCCCAGGAACATGAGGTCTTAGTTACTATTTTTTTTATCATCCAAACGTTTTGTGAAAAATCAACTATCTAGCCAGAAGGGACCTATTTGGGCTTTGAATCTGTGTATCAATTCTTGTCTATGCCAGACATATGGATTTATCATGTTGCTTATCTTGTCCTATGGGAAAAGTGGTCATGCATATTCTTCACTGTGACCTTAGATATCTCTTTGCCAACTGTTTAGACATGGTAGCTACTTTCAAAGATTTGTTAAATTCTGCAGCACATTGTGGAATGATGAGTAATGCAGAACAGTTCTTAGCTTGCTGAAATGATTGATTCAGCCCATATTCTAGCTGCTGTATTTATTAGTGACTATCTCCAAACACATTCTGCCAAATCTGACTTAATGAAATAAAATCTGACAAATTCTCTAAGGCATTTATTATTGACATGTTATTCAATGAATGCTATCTGCTTCTCTTTGTTATTTAGTTAACACCGAAGTAGAATGAATTGTGATAGACTCATTCAAACCTTTTACCCTCTCTCTTTATAGTCAAAAGACACTGCAGGTCCTGGGTGCTGTACTTCAGTTTTCAGAAATTCTGTTAAATAACTCAGTGCTTCATCAGCACTTTTATCAGCAATTGTTTTAGGCATTGACATATGAAAATTACTTTTGAAAATGAGGTGGAACTGAAACTTTTAAAAGATTAAGTTTGAAATAAACCTGAGCTTTATTTTGGGAAAAAAATGTAAAAGATCACATTTTCCCCATGGGAGTTACAGTACTTGCAGGTTTGAGTAAAAGATATAAATATCTTGGCAACTGTGTTACTCATGGTATTTCAATTTATCCCCAGTTGTATTTCTCAACAAAACAAAGATGCGTGCCTGCACCTGTGTATGGTGATGGGAAAAGCCTTCTAAACCTTTAAAAAAAGCCTGCATTGTTCAACTTTGGATTTGACTTTTTCATGAGCTAAACAACCTTTTCAGTAATTATGGAAATGACATGAACCTTTACCTTTACTCTATGCAAGCATTTCATTTTATCCACAAAAGGATCTTGTGCCTTCCAGACTATTTTTGGAAAGGAAGGGGATGATATCCATCTAAATGTACAAAAGTCTCGTTCATATAAATGGCAGACTGGGAGATGACTCTGTTGGCTAACTGATTGCTGTGCATGCTGAGAAACTGAGTTCAATTCCCAGAATCCACTGTGGTGGTATGTGCTTCTAATCCCAGCATTAGGGAAGCATGGTCTGGCAAATCTCTGGGGCTCAGTGCAAGTTTGTTTAGCCTACTTGGTAAATTCTAGGCCAAAGAGAGGCCCTGCTTCCAAAGAAAGTGGATGGTGCTTAAAGAACCACACCCAAGGTTGTCCTTTGGCCTCCACACACATGAGAGATATGCATGCACATACATACACATGTACATGCACACACACAAGTGGTAAACTTTACTCCTTGTTACCATCTATCAAGTTTCCAGGTATACTGAGATATACTGTGAAACTATAATACATTTTAATTCAAAATATTAAATCCTTCAGATGCATAGTGTGTATTAAAACAAATTGAATATTTATATACTAGATTAACAAATAGTAAGACAATGAAATAAAACAAGTTAAATGATGACATCTACAGAAGAAAATGGAACAAATTAAGTTGAAATCTGTACTGAATTTCCAGAATTTTTTGAAGCAATAATCAATCCCCCACATACAAGCATTTGATATGAATTAGGTGAATTCCACAGGCATGATCTCTGAAACTCTTGGTAGTAAATAGAATAGAATCAGAGGAGAAAAAAATTCATCAATTTTATGAATAAGTCAATCGACAATGTTAGGCAGATGTCAGAAAAAATGACATTTTTGGTTTAAACATCAGGAAATCCCAACATTAAATATACATTGTCACTTCATCCTTGTGTAACTATTCATCATTTCATTTCCTTGATTGATGAAGTGGAAAATATTTGTTTCATTCTCAAGTCTCCTAAAATTATAATAAGTAGTTTCAAATGTAAATGATCAATAATTACATATCTTAGGAAAAGAAACTGAAATTAAACTTTTTTATAGTCCAGCCTGGGCAGTGTGAGAAAGAGTCTGCTGCAATCCACCCGTTGTAACTGCATAGTAATTAGGAATTGGCCCCCTCCCAATTCCACACAGTGAGAACTCTAAGAGCATAAAGTTTGATGCAGGAACAGGATAAGAGTGACAACTGACAATTTGCAAGCCAGAGAAGAAGCTACATAGCCTAGAGAGCAATTGTGGGTCCTGGATTCACAGGTGAGCATGCTCTAGTGTCTGAACCAGCCTGCTAATGCTTAACAGTGCAGCATACAGGATGCTAAAAATACCAGTGGAGGGAACAGTCAGGAAGGAGAGCATAGTGTAGGATCATTTTTAAGTGAACTGTCTAGAATGGGCACATCCACCTAGACAGAAAGTAGCAGCTAGCTGTCAATAAGGATGGATGACTGGTGATGCATCTGAGCTTTTTTTATATGATGGAAATGTCCAAAAATTAGATATCCATGTGGTACACCAATCTTGGAATATACTGACAACAAAAGAACTGGATTAAATGGTATGCTTTAAACTGGTAAACTTTGAGGCCTTGGAGATGGCTCAATGTATGAAACACTATTCAATCTGGTGTATGTGAGTTCATTCCCACACCCCACATAAAAAAGACAGAAACAGGAGTATTGATAGGCATCTGTAATTCCAGCACCCTGATGATGACCGAGAGAAGGGAGGTGAAGACAGCAGAATTTCTGGAAAGCTCATGATAAGCCTAGCAAAGAATAACAGAGCAAGAAACCAGAGTGAGAAAACCTGCCTCAATAAGGTGCACAGGCAAGAACTAACAGGAAAACTGTTCTCTATCCATCACACGTACTTCATGGCATGGAAACATGTACTCACAAATACACATACACAACCATGAGCCTGTGCACACACTCACAAAGGTGAATTTCATTGTGTGTCATCTCTATCTCAACAAAACTTATAAAAATCAGAGCAGCCAAATTTTGGTATGTAGATAATGATTTTGTTTTGGTTTTCAATTGTCCAACTAACTAGCAATATTTTATTTATTTATTTTTGCAAATGTATAGTACGTGTGGCATTACATGGTGTGTATGTTATATATATGTATGTGTAAATGCAAGTGTGTGCACCTCATGAGCACACCAGAGGAGACGGCCAGGTGTCCTCTGTCACTCTTGTGCTTTATTTCCTTGAGGTAGACTGAACCTGGAGCTTCCACTTTCAGTTAGCCAGTAAGACCAGTGAACCCCAAACATTCTTTGGCCTCTGTTTCCCAATGGAGTATGGTTAGGGATATTTGTTAGCTATACCCAGCTATTTACATGGGTGCTGGGGAGTTGAATTTAGGATGAATCATGTACACTCAGGCCCTTATGCTACATGAACAGTTTGCCCAGTGCTAGCAGAGCCTTTGTCAGGTCAAGCTTTCGGGTCTTTTCTGACATCATAGTGCGTAAGGATTATAAATGAGATGGACTCAGATTTCATAAAAGGAAGCATTAACAATAACTGCTTTCTCCAGAAAGAAATACAGATAGGCACAATGGGAAGCTGCTTAAAATCAGTATTCCAAGCACCCATGTAGAAAGAAACTATTGTATTGACCATAGAGTCATGATCAGAGAGAGGATACTGTTTCATAGAATCATTGAAAACAAAATTGATCAAGTCAAATTCAGAAGTAAGAATTGGTGAATACATGAGCAAAGCTAAAGTTTTCTAGAAAAATTATTTCATCAAATGGCCTCCAATGTTTCCTTTCAAAAATTTTTTTTCAAGGAGGGAAAGAGAAAGAGAAAGAGAAAGAACAAACAAAGTCCACATGCACCTGCCACATTGTGCCTCTGGCTTCACATGGGTACTAGGTTATCAAACCCAGGTTGTCAGGCTTTGTAGGCAAGCTCTTTAACCACAGAGCCATCTCTCTGCCCTTATGTTTCCTTTTATAAACATCATTTGTCTTATTCTGGTAAAGGAGCTGTCATCAAAAGTAAAAAATGTGATTTCTATGCCATGGATGTGAAAAGCTGGTATATCTCTTTGCTCTGTTATGCCAGCTTCATCTCTGCTTCAGATCTAGAGAATAACCATAAGATGTGGAGAT
Source organism: Zapus hudsonius (assembly GCA_004024765.1). Classification (NCBI taxonomy): domain Eukaryota; kingdom Metazoa; phylum Chordata; class Mammalia; order Rodentia; family Dipodidae; genus Zapus; species Zapus hudsonius. The sequence goes on along the minus strand of PVHP010006370.1, from coordinate 2,144 downwards.
TTCTCACTAGCATTAAATAAAGAGATATGAAGGAGAAGCAGTCTTTTTAATGAAGCTACCAAGATTTTAAGGTTCCTTTGATCTTGCAGAATAGCTTATCCTATCTTTGGTAACTTGAAGTGAAATGTTGTCCTTTTGTTTTTTTTTGAATGTGGCATTGATGTTGCAATTGGAAAAAGGCAATGTGGAAAGCAATTAGAAGATCTAAAGATAATAGTCTTATTATTCCCAGGGAAAGCAATAAAGTTTTCCTTAATTTATATCACAGAAGGCAGATGGCTATATTTGTATGTCACTACTGTTAGCCATGTGTGGCCACATATTAATAATCAAAATAATCGGGAAGAATTAACCAAACTGTAAGCATAAGCGGAAAGAAACAATAAAAGGCTCTAAAATTTAGTTTTGCCTACTTGAAAAAGTACTACTTGAAGGGTGATAAAGCAGTTGTTACAGAACAAGTATCTAATTAAAGGTGTGGTCTTATCTTCAAGCTTGATAATCACAAGGAAATGAAGAGCATGAGAATGGAAATGTTAAAGATAATGCATAAATTAGACAGAAAGAAACAATCTCAAAAAGAATTTTTGTGATGACTATTAAAGTGTTGGATTGACTGGAAGAAAACAAATTAGAAACCTAGGATTTGAAGGCAATTGTTTCAATGAGATATTTCTGAATATTTAAGTCTTGAAATAAATCTTGGAACCTTGAACTTTCTTGAGCTGAAGCTGGATTAGAATATTTAGAAGGTGTCTTTCTCCCAATAAATACATATTTACTAACTTCTACTTTAATATATAACCAAGAAAAATAATCAGAAGAGAAGAAACTTCCAGAAAGAGAATCTAGTAATTAAGGAAATCTATGAGTTCCTGCAACATTATAAAAATATATACCTATAACCAAACCTCTCCCATTTCCTGTGCAGCAGCCATCTCTGTGTTTGCTCTATATCTTCTATTATCTTTTTTCCAGAGTGAGAGCTTTATTGTATGTGTTTCTTTAGTTTATATTTTTAATGATATTATGTGTTTCAAATGTGTTTGGAAGATCATATAACTGTGCCTTTAGTGCTAATGCAGCATGACAATATAATGCACATTTAACAAGATAGGGAGGACTGTGTGGATAAGCTGTTCATGATTTGCCTATAATGAAGCTAGGGAGAATGGATTGTGACAGGCAGGTTGCAGTGGCACTCCATTGTGTGTGTGAGACACCAATAAATATGTCCCTAGCAATGGTACAAAAGATATTATTCAATTTTCCATCCAAGTCGAAGTTCATATTAGCAGGAACCCAAGGGAGTTGAGTCCGTACCCTGGCCTTTATCATGGTAAATATTTACCCAACTTTGAGTCCTATATGACAATTTCTTATATTTCTTATATGATTCATATTATTATTTAGTTATGGAGAGAGCATGTGGGTATATGTAATTCTTTAAAATAGTTCATAAAGGCTTGTATTTTTTCAGTGTTAGTTATCTATAATATATACTGTTTTTTTAATTTTGATTTGTTCAATAGCTTCATTTTTCATCTTTTGGAACCAAATTTCTCTTCCATAAACATACATGTGGACATGTTATGCTTTTGCCCTGAGATGTTCTCAAAAAACTCAGGTGTTGAAATCTTGACTCCAAAGCTCCAGTATTCAAAGGTGAGGGTTTTAAAGTTTACTTGTATAAGAAGTTTCTATCCATATCAGTGGGTTATTCTATTGATGGATTCATAATATAATGGGCTATTAAGAGATGCCTTTAATCCCAACACTAGAGAGACAGAGGTGTGAGTTAAGTCAGCATGGGACTCCAGAGTGAGGTCCAGGTCAGAGTGGGCTAGAATGAGAGCCTACCTTGAAACAAAAGAAATACAAAAATGAAGAAAAAGATCAAGAGGTAGTAAACACTTAATTGCAGGGCCTACTCCCAAGAAGTTGATCTCTAAGAATGGGCTCTTGAAGGCTGTGTTTTTGTTCAGAAGGCCTTCTTCTTTCTCTCTGCTTCCTCACAGCTCTAAGCTGAGAAGATTTGCCCCATTACATGTCCCATGCCATAACATTCAATCACCATAGTCCCAGACACAATGCTGCCAAGTTATAATGGATTAAAATCTCTAATTTCCTCCTTCAATTTTTTT